>JAULBZ010002378.1:0-18913 GCA_032360805.1 Neoturris breviconis | reverse complement strand
CTGCAGAAGAGAGAGTTAAAATTGATGGAAATGAAATTCTATTTCACGATAAATCTGAGGATTACCTTAAACTCGACAATTTTAATGGAATTGATGTTCTTTTGTTAGAAGGTGATATTTTTAGTAAGTGTATTATGCAATTAAAACATACTTACTCGTTATTATTGCCTGTTTTGGTCTCTGTACAGTACTTTAATAATATTTAAAAAATTTAAGAAACTCTTTAAGAAACTTTTAGAACTAAAAACCTTTCATTTTGACGTCATAATTAAGAAACATTTGCTACTACTTAGGTCCCTCGCTAGGTTTCTTATAAAAAAAAAACGTGTACACATCACTAGTAACATAAATGCAGAAAACAGCCTTGACAAATCCCTAGAGGTTTATAGAGTAATAGTAGACAAAGATCCTAGGTCTTTTTTGCCAACTTTATAAATTTAATTGTTTGTAGCAGCCTAGAGCCAGGCTCTTGGAGAAATTCAAATTTTCGAATCTAACTCCTACTTTTATTCAGTGAATCCTCAATAGAAAAAAGCGTAAACTGGGGATGTTACTGCACTAGTGTTCCATAAAAAGGCAACATTCCACAAAGGACGGCCTCAGCTCTCTACTCCACATCTGGCTTCCTTTATTGAATGTTGCGGTGCCCTTTATTATGGAACACTCTGCAGTGACATCCCTACATGAGTTTACATTTTCGATAGAGAAGTCACTGCAGTGTTCCAAAAAGGGCAGTCTGATGAAACCAAACTGCTCCTCTATCCCTTCTTTTCACCTCTAGCTACCGGTGACCGGGTATATATACCCTATACTTATATTTGAAAATTTACAGAGAATGTTTGGGAGATATATCACGGATAACAAAAACATAAATTTTTTAAGAAAACGAAAGAAGGTAAGATCTAGGCGAAAACTCCCGTACAGTTTGGCTCTGTCAGATTACAAAAAGGGCAATGTTTCTAAAAGCTGTCCCATGCATAGGCGACCCCTCCTAGATAAAAAGTATGTACATATCAGTATTTAGCTAGTTTATTATGAAAAATACAAAGATGTGAAGCATTTTACAACACGTAAAGGTAGGTTATAGATGATTTATTTATCATAGATAAAAGATAATCTACAAAATAATAATAAGCTTACGCAGATTTACCTAAGTTTTGAGTTCGCTCTTGCGGAGAGCAGTGCAGTGAGTTGAGCAAAGCGCAGTGTGGCGTGTGCGCACCGCACCACATTACACCATTATGGCATAAATATGGTGTAAATCCTGGTTTACACCAAAATACTATTAAAGTTCTTAAGATAAAGGATCTTGTGTCAACAGTTATTTTTAATTTAACACATATTAATGGTAAAAATTTTACAATTTCTTACGGTTAATAAAAGTGGCTAAATTATTACTTCATTTCTCGCCTGGATAGACAGATATGTATAATAATAAATAAAAATTATTCGTGTAAGCCAGCTCTAACTATAAAAACAATAATATCTAAGCCGGGGGTACAGTATGGTAGCACGATACTTATAACACAATTTAGAGAGTTAATATTAATTAATTATGAAATATTAGTTTTAAAATTATCTTTGTTACGTTTATTAAGGTGCTTATTATATTAAAGCTGATAAAATAAAATGTTTATCTCTGCTATTGTAATTGATATTTTAACACCCTGATTTGCAAATGATTGTCTATGTAATATGTTCTTTCATAAATATCTGAACCAATCAGCGTACGTTAATATTCAAATGCGCGCAGTTTTGTATTTTCAACGGTCGAAGCTCAAATTGCTTGTCAACAAAGAACGACGGTAATTTTTATCAATGAAAGTTTTACAACCAATCTGAAGTTTTCACCTTATTCTATCTGTTTAATTTGAAGATGCCAACAAAAAACCGAAATTTTGAAATTGGAGAAAGCGTTTATGGGAAATGGCCCGGGAGTGTTTTGTATTATAAAGGTAATATCGTTGAGTACGATCCAGATAAAGCCGAGTACAAATTGACATGGGAAAGTGATGGAAGTACTGCAGAAATTCCTTCTAAACACGTCTATGTAAGTTTATCATTTTATCAAATCTCGATTTTAATATGGATTGAAATTATCTATGGCAAGCACTGGAGGGTTCACCCTTTTTAAAACATTCCATAATAAATAAAGGCAACCACTCTCTAGCTATACTTTTTGATCTTATTTTGCAAATATAGGGGATTATATTACTAACCATTTATAGATCCCCTTTTTTTATGATCAAACTGAAAAATAACACTTCCACTTAACATTAAGGGTCCATTCTTTTCATACACAGTTTGCGAACCGGTTTTGCAAACTAGGTTTGCAAACTGAAAAGAATGAAAATTACCTTGGTTTGCAACTGGAATCGGCCATATGTTATTGTCTTGATTGCTCATTGCTTTGACAAGTTCAAAACAAACAACAACTAAAAGAAAGATAAGTGAGCTTTTACCTTGCAATGCAATAGCCTCTGTCGATATTGCGTCGGCGTCGTTATAACGGCGTCGTTTCCATGTGGATTAAATAAATCAATAAATTCAGTTTCAAAATTTCATAATGGTATAACCATAACCAATTCCGAAAAAAAAAACTGTTCGCAAACTGGTTTGTACAAACTGAAACCAAACCAGGTAGGAAGCAGGTTTGGATGGTTTGCAAACTGATTTTAGTTTTCAATCAAACCAAAACTGAAAGAAATGGATCAGTTTGCAAACCAAGTCTGAAAAGAATGGACCCTATGCCTCTCGTCGGCGATTTTTTTTCGCTGAGCGACAATAATATTTCTTGTTCAAGGTGGCGGCAGAAAATTGCTTTTGTCGAAAAATGTTACCAAAATAAGTAGCATATCATCATATAATTCCGTACAGTTTCCTACTCTTACCTGCATTTCTGTCTGTTTCGCATCAATAGTGGTACATTTTAGCGATAACATCTGGAAGTATCTGGAATTAGACAATGATATGCTAGATCCGGTAGCTGAGACACAATGTTTATTGCTTACTTATTTGAAAACTGCAATCAACTTGGAAGCAAAGTGGAAAACAAAATTTTGCTCCGCAAAACTTTTCACTGATAAAAGAATTTTGCCGACGACAGGCGAAATGTTAAGTGGAACAGTCAATTTTCATGTAGCCGTGGATCTCAGAGCAACAGCCATTGTGTTTTTCTATTAGCTATTGACCATAGTCTCAAAGATTATGAGCGTTACGATTTTTCTCCCTTGTGAAATTCACAAAAATAAATCACCATTATTCAGCCACACCTGCAACAAAAAAGTATGTAGATAGTACTATTACTACACAGAAATCTTGAGGTAAAATAAAAAGTAAATGGTTTCAGATTTTTTTGATTTTTTTTCCAAATTATTGGGTGAATGCAAATAATTGAGCAAAAAACTGTTTGACAATATTAAATAACATTCTCACTTATCATTGGTGTAAGCTTTATGCTACTAAAATTCTTAAGCTTTGCAACAAATTTTAATGCTTACATACAACAAAAATTAAGAATACGGTAACATAAGTATTTTGGCTTACTATTTACGTAATATTGCCTTGGAAAATTGGGGTTAGTTATTTTTCCGATTCTTCCAAGTGATTTTTAAGAATAAAAATCAGAGGCAAGATACTCTTCCTGTCTACTTCCGATATCGCAATTATATCGCATATTTTGCTGAAAATTGGCTAAAATATGAAAGATTGGCTAAGATGTGGAAGAAGAAAAGTTGTCTAAAACTGCACACAAAATGCTGACCTCAGCAAGAATGGTATACTGTATATATGTACATCTTTTTATTTTTCATTAGCAAAGAAACTGTTTTTGAGATGTGGCAACATGTACTGAGAATATTGAAAAAATGAAATTACGAACTACCAGCCTCATCCCCAGTATATAAATATTAAATTTGAAGATGGTTCCTTATGCAAAATATTTATATATATATTCAGCCTATTTGTTTAGAAAGAAACACAATTTGGTCGATCACGATCCAAATCAAAATCTCCGGCTAGAAGAAGGTCAAGATCTTCTAGTCAGAGCAGAAGAAAAAGATCAAAATCCCCTGGTAGACCTAAAAGGAGTCAATCTCCTTCACCTAAAAGAGCAGTAAGAAAGCCTCGATCACCTGCTCGTAAAGTCTCACAGAAATTGATTGAAGCCAGCAAGACAGCCTCAGTGACTGTTAAAAGAGTTTCTAGTGAAAGATCGGCTGTACAAGGGAAGTTAAAAGAGACAGTGGAAAAAACAGTTACGACTGTTACTCATACTCCAAATGTGGATATTAAAAGTAGATCTCTAATGCGACGTTCCCCTGTAAGCTCCATAAACCGATCCATTCAAAGAGAAGAACATGAAACTGTTACAAAACGTACTACCAGATCGGTCACCCGTGCAGCAGTCCAAGAAGAACAATCTTCTGCGGACGAGAAGAAAGAGACTAAGAAGAGCTTAATGTGTAAAGTTTCTTGTACATTTGGTTGTATTGTATCGTTCCTTGGACATTCATTGATGATGTTAATACCTCTGTTTTTTGTTTATGGGCTGTATTTGACTTGTAAGAAGAAGACATGTACATTTACGAAGGTGCCAAAGTTGCCCGCTGCTAACAAATTTTTCAATTGGAAGTCACTTGGGTTGGTTTCTGGTTGGTTCTTTTTCCAAGCTATTCTTGCTGTTTTGCCCATTGGAAAGGTACAGTGTTTTTCCACGTTACTAGTACTCAACATAATCATGTACTTAAGTTAAAAAACTCTATAAATAGAGTTTTTTAACTTTAGTACATGATTATGTTGAGTACTAGTATTTCATTTGGTTTTGTATCAAATTATGGTGTCAGTCTGGTCCTCACTAGAATACCTGTCATAGTTGGAACCCCCTTCCTCTCTCCCTTATAAACAACTGAGAGAGGGAATCAGCCGATTTTGCTAGGAAAGGGAGAGATGCTTACAAAATGAGGATAAAGTAAATCTATAGTTTTTTTCACTGATTTCTACTCAAGAGAAATTGAAACCTGAAAATAATGATAACACAGATGTGCCATGTAGTGTGGGTTAGGGTGGAGGAAAGGGGGATGGCACCAATAAGGGGTAAGAGCCGTCCAGAAAGGGGATTCTTTTTCAGGGACATATCTAGGTCAATTTTGATACCAGTGTACAGGTATGGGAGCCCAAATTATTGAGCAAAATTTGTTTTTCACTCTCCTTTTTATGATACTAAATTACATCATTTCTCAATTTTGGTATCAGAAAAAGGCTAGTCTTACCTGTACCATTCAAATAAGCCATGAACCATGTTCGTTACAGATTTATTCTCGCTGATGATTTCTTCCAATGATTTTCTTTGCAGGAATTTGTTTTATTTTCCGATGATTATATGTTAACCTTGTATAAATACCATAAAATCCAGATTTAGCCCTACCTAGGCTTATATAATTTTGAAGGCCATTTTTAGTTGGCTTATATCTGGGAGGAATTTTGGTTGATAACCTCAAAATGCCTCAAATCTCCTCAATTTTTAATCAGAAAAAAAGAGTGACCACCTTTGATCTGGGAGGAATTTTACAGTATCCCTTTCTCTAACCATTTTTTAATTCGTTTTAGATTGTAACTGGCCCCAGTCTTCCAAATCGTTCAAAATTACAGTACAGATTAAACGGTTAGTTGCTTTTTTGCTTATTGAAGGTGTTACCACCTACGGTACACAGGTTGTTTTCATTAATGTTTGTTGACCATACAAATTTACTAATCTCCTCATTCGTTTAGCATGAGTTGGTTGCAGGAAGGGAACTTCTTACGATAGTACATGGCTATTGTTTTTAAAATCTCATTTCTAGAGGAAGGGGGTCGAAAATCACAATTATTAGCATTGCACTATGGTTGCCTCTAAATTGTATGGAAGCCTGCCTATATAAAGTTACTGCTATGTTACTGTTACTGTTTTTATGACTGTATTCAAAATTATAAACATGTTAAAGCAGCGAAGAAACACTCATTATGAGAGGGAAAACACTTTCGTTGTATTCTGTGGACATAAAGTACAGAATGCAGTTTAGATCATCTCGGTTCATTAGAATCGCGATAGATACTACTACTTTTTGTTTTGAAGAGTGAAACTATCAAATTAAAGTGGGACATCAAATATCTCCAAATTTGTTTCCTTAGTCAACTTTCACCCATCACTGACGTTCGGGCAAGCATTAACTACTGGGAAGAGAGTATTTGATGATTTTAGCAATTAATTACATGTTCATATAGCTTAGTACAGTATTCTTCTTCAAGTTTAGTTTACTACTCTGAATGAATGAATGATCTAATTAATGTCCTGGTCTGAACACTTAGTGTGAATATTGACAGGTATTCATGCACACAAAATAGATACAAGTTAATGCATGGTTAATGATAATAAATTTGTTATACGAATGACTTATGAAATAACCCAGTTGTTAACAAAAGGGAATCTCCCAATATTTTCACTGGCTTGGTGGCAGAAGTTCAAAATGACGGCTTCTCTGTATGAGCAAAATAATTTACTTTGCTAAGAATGCTATGTAACTAAGGCCACTTGCAGATGATTCTTCGTTCATAGTCCTACCACTTTATTTATGTTTTAATTGAAATAATGACGCTTTTTAATCCATAATTGTTTGTGAAATTTAAAACACTCTTGAGGCTTTTATTACACCAGCAATATAGCAATCATAGGATTTAAAATGTGGAAGAAATTTAAAAAAATAATGAATAGAGCGCATTTCAGTTTTGTAGTTGGGAATGACTATGACGAGGAATCGTCTGCAAGTGGCCTAAATAATGATTCTCAACATCACATTCAACATTTTCAAACTCATAATATTGTGTGGATAGAATTTATACATAAAATTTCTAGATATATTTTGCATTGTTTTTTATGCAATAGAACAATATGAGACAAAATATGTGTTGAACACGAAAACACACTGTAAACAAAACTTACTTAGTATGTTCAAGAATAATGTTTAACAGAGAAATCAAACCAAATTTGCTGCAAAACGCTTCGAAACATTTATGAGCAGCGTGAACATCACACCAATGCCATTTTGTAAGCAGTTGATAAATTAAGGCAGATGAGTTAAAAACGCTCTCTTTTTCTCATGTCTCAACTAACAAGTAAAAATTAGAGGTCTTTCTAAAAAAAACACTGGTGGTGCACAGACTGCTGATGGCGGTAATTTAATTATTGAGTATCTTTAACGCTGATTTAAATTATAAAAAAAAAGATATAATTAACATGGATAGCAGGTGACTAACCTACAGCGCATGTAAGAAAGCTGTCAATATTGCTATTAAATTTTTGTTATATTAACAATTTCTTCCATCTGTTTGGCTTTACGGCAATGACCAATTTTTTCAAACTAATTAAAAAATTGAAAGGATATGGCTTCTCTACACATAGTTTTCGGAAGAAACCGAATGCAATATTTATATTAGACTATAACATGCACATCAGCCACTTCTTTATGCATACTATGCGTAAGTCCAGTATTTACCAGTTCACAAATACTATTTAGTCACTCATTTCACCGCCCATGCCAGGACTACAAACCAGCAATTAAATTTCCACAAGTCAGATTGACTAATTCTTATTACATTTATAACGAATCATGTGACTGTCCCATAAGTTCTCATTCTTAATCAGTTGATATTATTATTATGATAGAGTGGAGTCAATGATAATATTACAGTTGCGAGTTCATTGATGTAATCTTCAAGTTCATGAAAACTGTAGCAGTTATTAGAAACTTTGTCACCGCTGTGTATAAATAACAGCCTTCTATGTGTTGTGCATCATAACTTTTTTTAACTTGTCCATATATTGGTATTTCTATATTATTACTTTAGGATTATTTGCATTTGGCATAACCATAGCTTGTTATGCTGGAATCACTCGTTCTGGTAAATTATCTGGTCAAAACTTTAATAACCACCTGAGTTTGGTTACTGCAACATTTATATTGTCATTGGTGGTTAGTTGTGTTGTATTCATTGTGGCAAGATGTAGTAAGCAACCTTCAGGTAAGATACTATGCAAAAATTCTATTCACGTTATTTGAAATCGCAAGTAGGAAAATAGAATGTATCTTAGTCAAAATAAGACAGGGTAAAAAATGGAAATTAAATTAAATTTGGGCAGTTGTTTGATATAAAAATTGGGACTTGGATTCCCAAATTAAGCAAAAACGGTTTGAAAGATGCTAGTGACAAATAATAGGGAAAATGACTTTATTTAATCGACTATCATAAGATACCAAATCCAAAATTAACATCGCTGGGAGTCATTTTAGAATAAATTAGCACACACACCCAAAAGTGGTCAACGCCCTCAAATTTTACCTACATTAGCCACAGCTTATGCTTCAAAAATCCAGGGAAACCTGGTTGGGATCAACATGTGTCTGTCTTACGGATAAGAGAAAGCTTGTTAAATTTTTATTGAAATATTAATAGAGTTTTTTTTAGGTTTATCCCGTTTTCCTGTTTTTTCTTCTGTTAAAAGGTTTTTCAGTAATGACCTGTTTTTCCCCACTTTTTTTGGATGCAAAAATGAAATAGATATGTTCATGAGAGTAGAATTAGTTGTGTGATAATTAGCCCACGTCAAATGCTAGCACTTTGAAATTCGGTACCAGCATTTGTGGTGGCGATATTCCAGAAGGGCTTGCCAAAAATTTGGTCATGGTATTCTAGGCAATAATATGCTCGCCAATTTTTTTCAATTTTGTCAATATGGGCCCGAGTATCGGCATGAAATTTTTTTCAAACGTGGAAACTTTTTGACCACATTAAAATTTTGATTGAGCTACATCATGCCCAATTGATAAGGGGAGAAGTTGAGTTTTAGAATTTTTTTTGACATTTTAATTTTCTATGAGAATTTGACCACAAATCTTTTTTGACAGACATTTTGTATGTTGGGGAAGCTTCTTCATCAATGATAAGAGATTTTTTTCAAATAAATTTTAGAATATTTTCGGAATTAAAGTCTCCATTTTGGAAAGCTTCCTTCTTCAATTTTAAAATAAATAATAATGTGTATTCACTTTAGGGTCGTAAAAAGTTTAATTTCAATCATGTGTGTATGATAAATGTTGATTTTATAACATTATTAATTACTCAAATGCAAATTAGATATAGAAATGTTTGTCTTTATATCTAGGGTTTTATATTCTTGATGTAGATGAACTTTTCATAATGTGGCTGTATTTTTAATAATTGCACCAGTGACAAAATATATTTGAAATAAATGCTAATGAAAAATTAAGTAAATGCACCAGATGTTTATTAGAGGATTGTATTTGTTATTTGTTTTTATAGAGGGAGTAATTAAAGATTTCGTAGTTGGTCGCATGATTCATCCAAGATTGAAGTTGTGCAATTTTGATATAAAAATATTTGCAATTAATGCTGGATGCATTAGCTGGGTGAGAACTTATATTAAATCAAGATCAGCTGCAGATTTTATTTTTATAGAGAGGTCAGATTGAAACTAGTTTTTTCCACTACCTTTGGTAGAAACTATTTGCAAAATTTATTATTGAGAATTGGGGATAATTTTTAGCTCATTAAGTTTGTACGGGCTGTTACTATCACTTTGCTGTGGTTGCAGCAGAGTACTGCTTTTCTTAAACAGACCTTTTTCCCGAAGGGCTACCATTTTGAAATTTAGTACCAGCATGCGAGGCAATGGTTTGGAAGGACTCACCAAAATTTTTTGAATTTTGTCCACTCAGGCAAAAATGGTCCAAATTGCGTTTTTGGTCCAATAGACCTAAAAGGTGTGGTACCATCTTGAAACTTGCTAGCCAATATTTTCAATTTCGTCATCTTGGGACGAAAAAGGATTTTGAGACTTAGAAAACTAAACAGTTGTAAGAGAGATGGTCATCTTGACGAAATATTAATATTTTAATTCTTATGAAAAGATTTGGTTTATTTATTGTTCTCACTTTATTTTGTATATATTTTATAGCCCATAATTTCGACCTTTCACTTTCTGCTCTCAGTCTACACATAATACGTTATATTTCGTATATGACCAGATTCTCAAAAGGAGAGCGGAAAGATGTTAATTTCCATTTTCAAATAGAATATACACGTTTTATGGGATGCTTCTAGAAGATCTCTAAAGATTTATTTTGTCTCCTGGTTGAAATTGATCCATAAAAATTCAGAACTTCTGCAAAGTTCTTTCAAATTGAAAGTTTGAAGGGCTTTTTATGTTTTTAAAGCTCGAAAAAAATATTGTGGAAGCGCAATGGAAATTAGCTGGTGGAGGTCTCATTCGAGCTTGTATTTGGTTTAACTATGTCTATAAGGCCTAGGTATATATCTGATAGAAAATGTATAAAAAGATGCTCTTATGCTATACGTTTTTCCGTTTTTAATGCCAAAAAGAATAATAAAAAAATATGTGAACCTTTTGGAAGTGCCATTTTGTCTTCCGTTTTGAAAGCGGCTTGTTATGACCAAGCTAATTGGAGTTAGAATTAAACCACAAAGTTACTATGAATTAAAATAAATGTTATATGATCTTTCTTTTTAAAAGCATAAAATAATATATATTTTTACAAAGAAGTTGTATAATGTATATATTATATACACATAGCCTATGTATTCTTATCCATGTGGCCTATTCAAATATAGCCTATATACACACAGCCTCCATACATATATCATGTTTATAGCATAAAACATACAATTAAATACATTCCATAACATCATAGGAATAATATAACATTAGTGTATACATATATGTGTTTCCGTATGTTAGGTTTAACTTTTGCTCAGTTTGATGGTTACTTTAAATGTCAGTAAAACCTGATGATAACATTAGTGAAAATCTTTTCTGTAGGTATAAAACTTTACAAATACATCATATTTCCCTTAATTGTCTGTGAATATGACATTCTAACCTTTATATTTATAGGGTATAATGAACTTTTGTTTTTTAATGGCAAAAGTGAATAGTTTAGCGACATTGAAGAACAACATACAGTCAAATCCATCAATTGCACTCGTGGTAGCATTCCAAACATGGTATATCATTGACATGTTTGTTTTCCAGGTATGTCAGTATTCTGGATGTCAAATTCGTCAAATAATCTTTAGGGATCATCTTATAACTTTGACCAAAGCCTAGGTACACTGAAACTAATCACATTCAGAGACTCAGTACTACTCATCAAATGTTAATTTTAGATGTTCTCTTATATCTTAGGAATCAATGTTTTATACTGCAACTATGTCTTCTTCGAAAATTGGGTTTATGTTCTTATCTGGAGCGTTTATGGTTATGCCATTTTTCTGTTCAACACAAACACGTTATCTTTCTGACCATCCGGTTTCATGGTCATGGTATTGTTATGTTATTCCTGTTATATTGCAAGGTATTTTTTTTCTTGTGGTATAAAAGAGGTGTTTAGACAAGTGATTGTAGTTTTGGGGAAAGCATAAACTTTTATGTATCTATTCTTCTTTGACATAGTAGTTTGTTTATTTTAGTGCTGGGCTACTATATTTATCGAGTATCCATAAATCAGAAATTTAACTTTCGTAAAGACCAACACAAAGAAAAACTTGCAGGTTAGATTTTACCATTTTTTTCCAAAAATTAATGGAAAGTGCAACGTGATCATTAAGACATTTGCTATATTGAAATTTGATATTTTTGATTAATTCACGAATGGTTAGTGCACATCTTTGCACAGAGTTGGTGCTCCGAAAATTAAACTTGCGCGAAATAACTAATTTTAGCATGTGCAAAAATAAGATTCCGCTATTTATGTAGACAAGGAAAATGAGACAAACTATGGGGTCAAGGGTACTTTCCATAAACATGGTATAAGTAGATAAACCCGAATTACTGTAAATGTTAAAAGTAAAAGAAAAAATTGAGAGAAATATGCTTTTGTTGTTATATGCTTAACTTTCCATGTCTATAACCCAGATTTTTACAAATCTACGATTCTAATATTTAATAATGCGCGAAAATAGGCATGCGAATATCTTAAAATTTAATGGCGCACAAAAAGTAAACTCACATGAATTTTTCATGAATTGATGTAATTTGCATTGTTCAATTGTCATCCAGCTTTTACAACATCTATTATTTTGTACAGGGGTAGATTACATAAGCACATCAAATCGAAAGAATATTTTAGTGGATGGCTTGTGGAAAATATTACGTCATCCAAATTATCTTGGTGATCTTTTGATGAACATTTCATGGGCTGCGTTATGCGGTAAGTTAAATCTTCTAGCATTTGTTATCTTATTATATCTGCTTATCCAGCTGTTAATACCTATATAGTGTATTACCAAATACTTTAGATCATATTAGAATACTGCGCAAAGGGTTTTCACAAAATGCCTTTTTGGGTATCTATTTCTGTAATGCTCAAAAATTCTGTTCTAGTGGACTTTGAAAATACACTTCAGAATGCCTAAAAAAGAATATTCTGCAAGACCTTTCCAACTATCAGTGAAATTTTAGCTGCTGCAAAATAACTGTTTTTCCACTTGTCTTTCCAGGTTTCAAACATCCGATTCCATGGGTTTACCCAGTACTGCTACTTGTTGGTTTGGTTGTTATGTGCATCCAAGATGATGCCAAGTGCAAAGAGAAATATGGTTCAAGTTGGCTAGAGTACCAAAAACGTGTCAAGTACAGATTAATACCGTATATTTTCTAAATGGTCCGTAGTAGATAGATGATTTTTAATGGTTTACTGCATTTAAAATACGGTGAACGTTTTTTAGAAAAGTGAAAGAGTGATAAATTAATTGTTGATGTTGGATCTGGCGTATTTTAGCTGTAGTATTATTAGAAGTCACAAGTGTGAAGGTTTTATGGATGTGTAGAAATTTTAAAATTTTATGTGTACATATTAATTATGGATGTCGCCTTGTTGTCGCGGAGTGGTCTTTTGACTTTGTAGCTATGACAACCTTAAATACTCATCGCCAGGTAATAAATAGATTTTCTCATTATTGCATAGGGTGGCCACTACTCGAACTGCATTTTTGCTCCTGGGGATACTCCTGGAATTTGCGAAAGACTCCTGGAAAAATAATAGAAAGTTTAAAGCCTGGTTTTGGTTGCTTACTATCTGTTATTTGGAGTAATTTTAGTGGTTATCTATAGACACTTTGGAAAATATTAAATGTCCAAGAAAATTGGATTAGAAACATGAGTGGCTACTGTGTTGCAATCTCTCTAATGGTTGACTCTCACAAAAATTCGCTGCGAAAGCCAAAAGAAGATATTTCATTGGTAGTTATTGACGTTTGGGACATTTTTTTTTGGCTTTCGAATTTTTCGTCGCCTAGTGTAAAAGAAGTTTTACTGATTGATGCAAGTAAATGACTTAGCTATGACAAGGTAATTCTTAGTCACATTTTAACATGAGAATGTTTTACGATTGCACTTATATTTATTAACTTATTTTTATGTGATATCTGTGAAGAAGGGTGTTGTCGTTTCTTCTATACAGATATACCTTTTTGCTGAGGTATGAAATCTCGATTGTAAGCCGTCCGTCATCTACTGTTTTATGGCTCAAAAGATCTTACACAACTATGTCCCGGTCTTATATTCGAAACCATGCCCAGTGAGAACTCGTGAAGTATCTGCAAGATTGCTTGTTCCTCAATGAATATATTTGTGGAACACAAAAAAAATGCTGAAAAAATATTGTTTTATTATAGAAATATTACCACCTTATACCCACAGTTTCTTAATATTGTTACCTTATACACTCAGGGTTTCTTAGCTTTTCCTATGCACATTTTAGTTTCTTTAACGCAAGAAACCCTGGGAAGGAGATGGTAATTTGAAGCAAGGAAACCTGAGAAGGAGATTGTAAAGGTGGTTTTTCCACAAGACAAATAATTTTCGAGAAGGGAATGTTTTGTTCGTGCCCGTTTCTTTAGGCTTTATTTGTGGGACCAACTTTGCGCAAGATTCTAATAAACAAAGCTTATCTCTCAGGAATTGAAGATTTTCGTTTCATTCTCCATACTTCTCTACTTGATAAGATTGTATATTAACCCTATTAGGCATGGGGGTGGCCACAAAAGTGTCCGCGGAATATTTCTAAGACCAATGTAATTAGTAAAGCGTATTTATAAAAGTGACCTTTTAGTTCTACTGTCTGCTTCTCTTCTGACAGTCTTATTGGTGTAACAACAGTCAACTATAGTTATAGGCAGTGTTTTTCGGACTTAAAATATACTGATCAAATCCATTTTCTCCTAACCAAGATTGCCATAAATAACTTTTTATCCCTATTTAATTGTAAGAGCCATTATTCCATACTTAGGTAACTCAACAATGTTTAGTGCCACCCAGCAGCACCCAACACAAATAATTAAAAAAAAATTAAACGAATTGGTACTGTGCCTTACTTGTGACGTCATACCTTCGTCATCTTAAGCCCCCTCCCCCATGACTACAAGGGTTGAAAAAGTCCATGTTTAATAGGGTTAAGTAATAAACGAAAATAAAAACTTTGACATAATCTTGCTTTGAATGTTTCTCCAGCCGCCTTCCTAACAAGAATGCGATAGCAGCCATATTTAAGAAAATGAACTGCATCGTAGTGCGAAAATTATTCGTCTCGTGAAAAAGTACTTGTATATAAACATATATTAGCCGTAGGTTATGAACACCCACTATTATTATAATATAATCCTTTTATCTGTACAGAGGTTATTATCGAAAGCTAACAAATTGTTTTACTTCATATTTATTCCTTTAAATAAATAAAGAATCCACTCTTCTGAATAACATCTTCGTATACGAACTGTTTATTACCAGTTATGAATTGTATGTTACCTCGGAAACATCGTAAATCAATGTATATTTTACTGAACTGCGTGCCGTTCGTTTTAACTTTTAGCGGGAAGTTGTGAACTGGACGGTACTGGTCTTATTTAGGGGAAAGTTATATTCGGTGAAATATTATTTTAATACTGAGTTGAATTTTAAGGGAGGAGTTCGTATTAAGCCTGAGTTTGTTCAAGTAGGCATTTCTTACTATAGATTTTTTACTACTGTTGCATATAAACTGTCAGTTATAAAAACACAAATCAGCCAACCTGCTACCTATGGGTGCCCTACGAAACGACCCAGTGGGCACACAACGTATTTTGGTTGTATTCACGTCGCGACGTTGACGACTAATATACAACGTGAATTTTCTAATGTTGAAACTACTGTCTTCAATACAATGTTACAACGGTAAATCCTAACGTTGTTGCAACTAACCACAATGCAATGTTGTTACAACGTCGGATACATAACACTAGAACAACCGTACAATTGTACGAAGTTGTTATAACGTCAGCTATAACGTTGGCACAACTAATTACAACGTCGGATATCTAACGTTGACACAACCAACTATATACCACGTTGAATTGAAATATATTTACTAACTAGACTAACCTATGTAACAATTAAAAAATAATTGGTGCAATCCGTCATGCATTTTTTCTCACTTACATTTCTTAATAAATAAATTTCTCTTCTCTCTCTGTCTCAATAGAATATAGTAAAATAAAAAATAATAAAAAAAAAAAATAGTATATATGTATGTATACAATCAGCGTATATATACATATATCGTAATTATGAAAATGTTCAAAATAAATCACTTTCTTCAGTAACAACGTTTATGTCTGTATCTGCTACTGGTACGTTGTTAGAACGTTATATATGTAACGTTGGAACAACCAACTATAATATAACGTTGCTACAACTAAATATATGCAACGTGGTTGTAACGTTGGATAGATAACGTTGATACAACAAAAATTGCACAATATTATTACCCAACTATAACACAATGTTGCTACAACGTCGGATAGCAAGATACAAGAGCAAGCAGTAAACATAAGCATGGAACAATAGCAGATTTATTTTAAAACTACATGATTTATGCAGCTCAAGGGTACTTCTAAAATACAGAAAATAAACTGTACTATATAAATTTGTTTGTTATTCTAAATTCCTCTGAGTGGCCCAGGAAATCGTTTTGAGGCCATTTTAGAGGGCAGGACCTAGACCGAAAAACCTTCCTTGCCGCCCAGTCATGGTGGGCGACATTTTTAGGCGTCACTAGTATTACCATTCTGGACCCTCCCCTCCCCCATACCCACATTAAAATTCGTGTCGTCGGCCTTGAATAAACGAAAATACTTGCGTACTTGTTCAATACAAATTCTCGTAGCTTGTTCAGACTACACGCAGTTCTGTTATGACTGGTTGTTAGCAAAATCTTTGATGTTGTTTATGAGGTTTACCTTATCATAGTCACAAGATTCTTGTGACATGATCTTATCTGTGCCATAGGCAGACTCTTAATTGCCAGAATATATTTGCTTGGCAAAGGTTCTTCTAACTTTCACTTTGACGAAGAAATATAAACAAGTTTTAAACATCTCCACTCTTCTATTAGAGACATAGTTTAAAGGTTTGAAATAAGACAGAAATGTCAGCAATTGATACACTGAATTTACTCTCTTCCTGAAAAATCAGGAGAAAACAGTGATGTGCAGGGAAGGACAACTTCGATCCCAGGACTTCTTGCCTTTTCGAAGCACGGAAGAACTTTTCCGTATTTCGAAAAGACAAAAAGCCCTGGGAACGAGGTAGCGGGGAAGGAAGCGGAAAAATCCGGGAATAATTAAAAAAAATCTATTCACTAAGCCTGTGGGAAAGAGGGTGATTAAAATTGGTAACCTACGACGCTTTACACAAATCATGAGACATTTCACGAATTTCATCAGACAATACACACCACAAGTAAAAGATAACCCTGAAATATGACCACGAGGAGTCGCTAGAGATTTACCAGTGACGCTGTTTGTCTAGTCAATCAAAATTTAAAGCATTTCGTTCGAATTAAAATTCCGATATTTTTCACGAATTTCACTTGTCTCAAATACTTATATTGGTGGTTGTAACTCTTTGAAAAGTGTTTCTCTTAAACTTGAACCTAACTTTGTATCAATTTTCAAAGAAACTGATCGAAAAATCTGTATGTAACGGGTTTTAATTTTGTCTAAAGATGTTCTTGATTAGCAAAGTCCTATTTTCTAAATTTTATACGGAGTTTAATTTAGCCATAGAGTAGACCTTATTGGGTGAATAGGGAAAATACAAGCACATTGGCTCACTAACGACTCAAATGTTGACATTATCTTACACTAAATGTAAACTCTGTAAAAAGCCTAAGCACCAAATATGATTCAGTGCAGTTTCAAGTTGGGTAATTTCTAGCCTCTGCAAAGGAGTGTGTAAAAAAGTGCATAAAAACTAGATGCAAATCTCCCTCTTGTGAGACATAGGGAAGTTTCATGGCGAGGATTTTTATCTCGCTTTGTTACGCATAAAAAGTTTATAAGAAGCATGCCTCCAAAACCTACCGACCGATAGTGATAAAGCTATTTTATAATTTATTATTCAATTGGTGTTTGGATAGTTACAAATAGTTACTAATTAAAACCAACAAAAAATTGTGGCGAAGAATAAATGACAGAGAGTATGAATCGTTCTCTTCTATAACAGGTGAAGCACTTGACACCATAATTACCGATTTCAAAACATTTCATCCTTTATCTGGAGAAAGAATGATCATTGAGATCAGAGATGTATTGGGATGTTGCGACAAAAAGGTCATCATATCCAACGACAAAAAATCAGAGATATCATACACCGTGTTGATCCTATCAATACCGCATGGAGATGGATAGGCAGAAATCCTCACTGAGTGTACAGTGTTCCTGGGCCAAACTCCCTTTGGCACAATGATGGTTTACATAAATTAATCAAATGGGGTTTTATTATTCACGCCTGTATAGATAGATATTCTCGTATGATAACATCGTTGCTATGTGCAACGAATAATCTAGAAGGAACTGCTTTTGGAGCATTAGAAGGGGTAAAAAAAAAAAATTGGAGGGACCGAAAATAAAGATATAGAGATGATATATGATACGCGTATTTGGTAATGGATCTTATATTCGTGGACTTTCTGTCCATAACCAAAAGATAGAGCGCTTGCACAATTTTATGGAAGAACATGGAATACTTGATTGCAACAATGGCATCGATTTGTTTTCGCTGCTTGGTAGACCATGGACGTCCATGGGTAGACTTATAGAACAACTCAATACAAACACCTTGACTTGATGACGTCACTGATACCTGCTATGACGTCTTCAATAAATGACTGTGACGTTTATTTCCAAACCAAATAGTTTTTGAAGAAATTGGCAACATATCCAATGAAACAGCAGAGACTGGGGAATATCCAAAAGAACTAAACCAAGGTACAATAACTGCATTACAAAAACCGGGAAAAACAAAGGGACTGATTGAAAATCTTCGTCCTATCATCCTTTTATCAATGCTACGTAAAATCTTAGCAATATGTATGAAAAAAGGATTATCAACAGGCTTGATAAAGAAAACCCACCATCGCAAGCTGCTTACAGAACCGGAAGCAGTACAACTGAACACGCATTCTCAATTAAACTTCTTGCTAAAAAAGCCATAACATCAAAAGATTACCCTATATTCCTTCTAATGCTAGATATGTGCAAAGCTTTTGATACAGTCAGCAGATAAATACTATTAGACGAACTATCTCAAAACATCGATAGAGATGAACTATCAATAATAAATATCATGCTAAATACCAAACTAAAAGTCAGATGCGGTAACCATTTTAGCAACCTTTTTGAAACAGACACGAAAGTACCACAGGGAGATGGCCTTAGTGCAAATGAATGTACTACCTAGCAAAAGCCCTATCCTCACCACACCAAGATCATCCATATTTTAATTCACAACAACAAGCACCTCAAC
>JAULBZ010002377.1:0-18915 GCA_032360805.1 Neoturris breviconis | reverse complement strand
CGGTTGCACTAGGTGCGTCTGGGCTTTGGACGTAGGCATGTGGAAAAAGAGCTGACCAAAGTGCACAAAAATAATCTCGTTATTTTTTTGAGTTGCCTCCCTACATTTTCGTGAAAAATATTTTTATTTTACCGACCCAAAAAAAAATGTCTTCGTTGCCCGTAGAACAACTAATTTCCTCTGTTTTATTTCGCCATGGTTGTACAGGGTTTTGTTACAGATAGCTTGAAATAGTGCCTTACGAAGGCCGATACGGAAATTTTTTTCGGGGCTTTGTCCCGTTCCCCAATGATCCCCAGCTGATGTTTTTAAGCAGGCTCGCTTCGTTCGCTTTTGTTCCGGCCAGAACGAAAAACTACAGTGGCATGTCTGAGTAATATTACCATATTTTTGCTTGAATAAATATCAGATAAGTTTTAAACGTTGTGTAGTTTCATGCGCACTGGAATTAAAACCACTACATCGTGTGTTTAGGGTTCACATGTTTAGACGTCCCCTCCTGGTGAACTTTATAGGTCAATTTCTTTCATCAATTCGAACTACCTCTTATCAACCCAGATTGAATATTCTCTATTTCATTCATCTGAATGAGAATGATTAGATTGCTTGAGATAGCTCTAATCAATCCTATCCCAGAGGTAGAGTAACCAGATCTTAGATCTAGTTATACGTTTCTTTCGTCATTCTTGGATTGATGGTAGACATCTTGGAACTCATTTATTCAGACTCTGTACCATTCATACTAGAACATTTTGTCTGTAACAAACAAGGCAAGAAAGACTGATTCTGTTTTGCATAACAGCCTTCTTAGGTAAGAGGAAGCCATTATATTGCATGTATAAACAAATTGGATGATACAGAATAAGGGGGAACAAGAGGGAAACTACAGTAGTACAGATTATGAAAAATAAAAGTAAAGAAAATGTCAAAAAAAAAATTAAAAAAATACATAATATGATTAGTGCAACCTTGACCTTAGAATACTATAAAATCCTGGTTATAAAGCTTATACACAGTACTCGATAGAATTGTAGGGAGTTTGCAGATGACGACTGGAATCATCATCAGAGAATTGTGATAAAATCACCTATTTTACCCTAAATTTATTCCAATTATCAAGCCTGCTGTTATTTTGAGCCCTGTCATCTGTAGAGGAGTGTTTTCTTAGTATAGTGTTCAGCATAGTGAACACTATATTCAAAAAACACTCTCTCACAGGTGATGTCCGGCGTTATTCAGGCTTGATTATCTTTTATACTTAAATCATTTTAGATTTATATCAATGATGCAACAATTTCAAGCCTAGAATGGATGCAATGAAAACAACCTGGTTACGTGAAGCTTCTGAAGTAATTTATTTGAATATACAGTAGTCCAAATACTTAGCTATCTCTGTGAAGGAGAGAATTTTGAGCATTGCTTCAGACATTATAGCTTATAGTTAAAAATTCCTCCTCCACGGTAATTCTTTTGACCCCTGATATAATTCCAAGGATATTCCTCGATGGACAAGAGTTTCCAGTGGGTTGTATTGATAAAACTACTCTCTACTTGTGGCTGGTCGTGACAAAGAGGGGAGAGTGTAATTGTTTTCTTTTTGCTGTGTTTACAGTTCCACATATCGAGCTTTTGCACGATGGAGAGTGTTAAATCAACAAGTTGCAACGATCAATTGTGAGATCGTTGATTCAGTGCTCTTTCTCTTGGAATGAATTTTGGAGATGATCCCTAAACCTATTACTCTATTGTATTATCTAATGAAAATTTGCCTTTATTTAGACTATGTTCACATTTATCGGATATAAATCATTTCAGAATGAATTACATACCAGATAGGCCTTGTATTTACACTGGTTCCTAATCTATCTGAAATACAGTAGTCAGTGATTTTGTTTCACTTGTTGCAGTGATATTAAATCCGGCTTGGTTTTGGATAAGTGTCCACACCAGAGTGTATGCTCCAGCCAAAAATTCAACGCCATACTTTGTTTTCCCAATCACAAATAGGGTAGAATTTCCCAATTTGAGCAAAAAAATGCCATGCACACTTGAAGACAGAATGAGGTTATTCCGATATAGGTTCTATCCGTCAAGTGTAGGTAGACATAGTTTTATATTCAGGGAAATAATTTCATTCAATGTGCTGGTAATATATGTAGTACACAATTCAATCTTGATGTTGTTTTCCTAGAAATTACCTGTTATTTTACAAAAGTCACTTGAGCTTACTCTAGCCCTTAATGAAGCTTCAAAAACTGTGCTAAAGGTATATATCTACCAGAGGTTGAAATAAGAACAAGTAATTACTGTGGAGGAGTGATTTTCGAGCATAACTTCTGGCTAGAAGACCTAAAAGCTATGCTCAAAAATCACTCCACTACAGAGGTCTACTTGCTCTTATTTCGACCACTCTACAATTCTGGTCATTCAACACTAAAAAGAAAGTGTGGGAATACGAAAAAATTATGCAACATTTTAATTGATGCTCAAAAATTCCTCCACAATGATTATTTGTTTTTATTATATTTCTGTATATTATGATATTTATATAGGTTGATGAAGCTTCCCATGCTTTTATAAGAGAATATTTTTCACCATACACTCTTCAAATAACGGAGAATATTGAAAAGGAAGAATTACTTGAAGAAAAAGGTTTGTATAAACTCTAAACACCTTTGGAGGAGTGGTTTTGAGTACATTTTTCAGCACTCAAGTAACACTTCTCCACAGGTAATGTCCAACAGTTATTTTGGTAGCTTATATTCTAGCTTTGCAGTCAACTTTTCAAAAAATGTTCATATTTCTTTCAATGCAGGTAAAACATCCGATGGTTTGAAATAGGCGCTAATAAATTTACTATGCTAAGCAATTGTATTAGTAACATTGTTTACCCAGTACTCATCTCAACAGAAACTAATTAAAATTAATTCCAACTCATGTTCTCTGCGTATAGTGAGAGTATAGAATAAAGATCTTGTAACTGGTCGTTTCTTTCTAATAGAGAATGCGACTAGTTGCTAACTCATTGGCATAGCACTCTGGCAGAACTGGAAATTCACTGCTCAAAAGCACCTATTGACAGCTTGCTAGTAAGGTTCTGTTTAATATGACCAGACAATACTTTTACCCTATGAATGTATAAATAAACTGTCAATATTAAATTATTATTTGGAATTATTTTTAGTCGAGAATCTTTTTGTATCTGTGGTAACATCCCTTGGAAACGATGGAACATTTTGGTGTAAATACTGGACAAGTACCTCATTGTTTGATGTGAATGTTGTAAATTTAATTAGTGATGAGCTTGGGTAAGTTATGTATCACTTTTCTTTGGTGCTCTTGCTTACAACAGAAATATATTAAAACACTCCTCCAGGTGATGTGAAGCAGATATCCAGGCTAGCATTGCCAATTTTGTTCTTTGTAATTAGCCCTGTAACCATGGAAATAACTTGTCAGTTATTTTTTTATTTTTCTCTGATTCTTAGACTTATATTTTCACTTTGAAGGGGGGAAGGGGCACTTATTAGAATACTAAGCAAAGTAGAAAGTATGGAGTTTCACCAAAAAAAATACCATGACATTACATAATAACTATAAATCAAGGATTAATTTTGATAATATTTTTTTTTATTATTTACTTCCAAAGCTTTTAAAGCTTTGAAAATCTTTGTAGAACATTTTTTGAGAAAAATAAACAAATAAGCGCCCCTCTATCTCCAGTAAGTGTCACTCCCCTAAAATTCTGCTGGGTCTCTTATTAGAGCACTTACTGTTAATTAAGTTGTGCAAATTCTTAAACTGTGTGCACTGCAAACTGTTTAAATAAAATGTCTTTTTTGCTCATAGTTGGATGGAGAAGGAATTGACAGTAAAGAAAGCTGACGATTATCCATCTAATATTCCTTTATTTATCTATTCGATGACTCATAATTTGTATGTCAGAGTAGCAATTATAAAATACGTTCCTTCAGAACAGGTATAGATTGATGTTTTATTTTTAGTTCGCCAAATGAAGTTGGATGGTCTGACTATCAGTTTGCTGTCATAGTGACATCATCTCATTTTTCTTATATATTAGACAATGTTTTTTTTGTTTATAAGGAATTGAGCATAATTGTATTTGTACTTAAATCCTTTTTGGCATCCATTTGTATTTTGGCTTCTTTTTCAATTTTTGAAGGAATATAATATATAAACGATAAGAGATAACCAGAGAAAATTTTAAGAATTAAAGTCTCTAATTGGTTTTTGTGAAGCTTCCTCCTTTAACAAGTGGAAGGTAAACGTATTAAAGTTTTGTTAAACCATGTTATGTTATGACATTAGTTATTCTCAATATGATTAAGAAATATAATGGGAAACAAAATGAAGGAATTGCTATTTTAGATATGAATGTATATAAGTGGTGTTTCTAATTTCGCACACATGTGCCATGATATTTAGCCTACCAAACAGAGTTTGGATGGGCTATTACCATCTCTTTGTGGTGGTGGCGTCCCGCTTTTCTTATTAGACCATGTTCCCAAAGTGCTACCATTTTTTATATTTGGTATTAGTATGCGAGGCAATATTTTAGAAGGCTCCAAAATTATTCTACTTCAGCCATTTGGTCCCATGTTTTGGGCAAAAAGGATCTAAATTGCGTTTTCGGTCCAATGGACTGAAAAGGCATGGTACATCCTGAAATTAGTATTGGCATTCTAGGCAATATTGCGAGACCACTCACCAAATGTTTTTTGATTTCGTCAACTCAGGACCGAGTATCGACAAATATAGTCCATGTAGTAGGTTTAACTTTTTCTTGGTTGGCGGGCTACTTTCAATGTTGAGTTTATTTTTCGATATTGATAGATTTAACTGTTGTAAATTTGGGATCATTTTCAAATGTAATCTAATTTTCTTGGAATGATTTGTTTTAGATTGTTGTTCGTTATTTGGATTTTGGAACCTCAGGTGAAGTATCTGCTGATGTGTTATTTTATTATCTTCCTGCTGATATTGAGAAAAAATATCCTTATAAGGTACATATGAATTCTTTATGGTTACTTCAAGCCTCTGAATTCACAACGCCATTCCCCTGTAAAGGAGCATCTTTGGGAAGCTCCTCCACAGGAGATTGCCGACGTGAATTCAGAGGTCTGTCACTTACAGGTAGCTGCTGATTATGGCATTTCTACAGTTTCCCAAACCTTGAAATAGCTGCTAGACATCACCCATGGAGGAATGTTTTTTGATTATAATTTCCAGCTGAACAGTTGAAGAATTTAAAAAGTACTCCTCCAGGTGATGTAACAGTTATATTTCAAGACTTGTTTTCTGGTATGCAGTGTAAAACTACATTAGTTATGTGCTTCTCTACAGTTGTGATTTCTAGTAATATGAACTCTTGCTCACAGGCCTCTTTAGGCCAAGCAAAGTTGATCTTTGGTATAGCGTAACCTGCGCATTGGAAATATTTTCCCGCATTGACACAAGTTTTTACCATGTTTAGGAATTTTATTTACACTTCAACATAAATTGGGTCAACTAAGCATTATTCAATTTAAATATAAAAACAAAAAATGTGTTTTTATCTCGAGTAGAATCAATATACTTCTTGTTGTCTTTTGCATGTCATCTCTGATTTCTTATCGGAATCTACCCATAACTATCTCTGCCACTAAAATGACATGCAACTTGAAGAAATGAAAGGTTGATTAGAAATTAATAATATTGTGATGGAAAGAATACAGAATACTGGATATATCTGTACATAGATATATTCGGCACTGTAAGTGTTTCTTTGTTAACGAAACAGGCGTCCGCACGGAACTGATCAATGCTTTTGGTTCTTTGCACATGAAGTTATGTTTATCTTTATTATCTAAATGGTATAGATGTAGACACACATGATATAGCAAAATTAATCATAATAACTAGGAATAACTGAGACAAGCGAGTTAACTTCATTTATAAACATATTCAAGATGTAAAGCATGTTTGAGACCAGAAATGAATGTCAGGAAGCAAATTAAAATGAATTCAACTTTGCTGAAAATAATCTGAATTATCTCTCCTCCATAGTGACGTCTAGCAGTTATTTCAACCCTGTACAACCCGCATTCACTTTTAAAAATGAAATGAAATGCGCTATACGAATGATCAACTTTACTTGGCCTTTCTCATAGTTATATGAAACTCTAATGTAAATTTCAATACATCGTTTGAGGCATCGATATTCTATCCCATTGATTTAAGACAATTAATAAATGCCATATCTGTATTTAGAGTATGTTCTGTGCATTGTATGAAGATGAATCTATAAATCTTCCCTATGAGGTATTATGTGATAATGTGCAGCACAAAAGACTGCCGAATATGGAGATATATGGGACCATATTCTGTAGTCTTTCATGCTGTAACAGTAACTCAAGTCTAAAAATAACCGTTCAAACGTCACCTGCGGAGGAATGTTTTTGAGTACAGTTTTGAGCTTTGAGCTAAAAAAAGGTGTGGTTTGGGTTGCTATGTTTATTAATGGCATTCATTATACCGCTTTATCTATTTCCTCGATTATTTTTTTCTGATAAAAACGTTTTAAACTTGCAAATTATTTACTTACTTTCTAGCCAAAGTAATGTTAATACCACAGTATCTGTGAGTAACCAATCGCACATTGATACTCAGTGCTCTACTATTTAGCTCATGTTCTTTGCAGTAGTCAAAATAAAAGCAATCACTGTGGAGGAGTGCTTTTTAGCATGCTCAAAAATCTCTTCCACAGTGATTATTTACTCTTATCCATTGCTACTTTCTGTCTCAAAATAATTTATCAGTGAGTATTAACATCTGAAACAAGATTCTGTGTTCGAATTGCTTCATGCTTTCTAATCTAGAGTAATTTATTTTGGACATTGAGATGTAGGAAGTTTTTATACTTGTCCAGTCAAAGTAAAGTGGCCCAATTTTTGTTTCTTTCTTATGTTTTTGAAGGTAATGAACAATATGGTACCTTTAATGTGTATCGATAATTATAGCAATAAATTTATCTGCTAGATCCAAGCCTCAATATAACGGTCGGAGGTCACCTGGGGAAAAGTGTTTTTAAGTTTGTTCGAAATAAGAGCAAATACTCACTGGGTGAGTGATTTTGGAGCATTGCTTCATTAATTTTTATGAAAGCTTTGATATCTTTCACCCATCAAGTCTCAAGATAACAGTCGGACATCACTTGTGGAGGAGTGTTTTAGTACTGTTTTCAGCTTGCAGCTGAAAACTATACTCAAAAGGTACTCCTCTTTAGTCGGTGTCCGATCGTTATCTTGAGGCTTGACCCACACCCGAAGTGAATATGCTCAATATCACTATAATTTAACATTTTCTTTTAAGGCAAAATGGAGATTCCGTGATCTCACATTTAAACAAGTGTTGATGGCCAAAGTGTTAACAAAAGTTAATCGCAATGGTTTAATGTGTAATATTCTGGAAATAAAATGTCTGATTGGCGAAGAACTCAACGTAAATAAGGAAATTATGCAAAAAGGTAGAAAATGTTGTTTTTGTTTAAAATGATACATACAGATTACCATAGTTTTCTGTACAAATTCCAGTATGTAGTGCAATGATAATGAATTTCTGTAGTTTTAACTTGGTGTATACTAAACGTGACACCATTATATTAACCCTATTTTACCTGGAGGTGGAGGTTTTTTAAAATAGTTGTTTTCTATGTTTGCTAATGCTGGCCGAATGGTTTCGATTTTGTCAATTTGGAACCAAGTATTAGCGAAAAAGAAGTGAAGACTTTTTGAGAATTGGAATTTTGTGAGGTTTTGACCACATTCACCCAAATATCATACCCAAATGATCAGGGGAGAAGTGGACTTAGAAACATTTTTGACATTTTAATTTTCTGTGAGACTTTGTCCATGAACCTTTTTCGGCAGACATTTTGTATGTTAAGAATTTTGGGAAGCTTTCTTCTTTAATTTTGAAATTAATATTAATGTTATCTACTGTGGGATCATCAAACATTTAATTACTAACTTATTACTACTAACTTCTTATAGTTAAAGAACATGATGAAATTAATGAAGAGGTTAGTGTAGTTAAAGTATGAATGTCCATAAAATATACATATAAAAACAGTGTTATCCTTATTATTATTTTTATAGGAAATTCTCATTACAAGCTGTGGTGATACCCAGTGGGCAAAAACTTGTTCCAGGTCAGCAGTGAAGATGCTAGCATCTTTACTGCGGACTTTGAACAAGTTTTTGCCCACTGGGCATGTCCTGTAGGTGAACCATTCACAAATGTCAATAAAAAGTAATTTGTCATCATCTCCCTTGAATGTAATATTTGAAAACCAGGCTATTAAAAAATTCAAGTAGTTTAGTATTTAACTATCATTTGTCTATTTCTGTAGATTAAAAAAGTTTCCATAAAGAAAGTGGATGATAAAGCAAGAATAGTTGTGAAAGAATTTGACGATAATGTTATTTTTAAAAAGCCTGCTCCACTTATTGATACAACTGAATCTGTGAATCAAATTAGCCATCAATCAGAGAGAAAGAATAATCAGAACATATCTTTATCTCCTGAGAATCTAGCTGATCACAAAAAAAATAAAAACAGAAGTCGTAAAAGTAGCCAATCAAGTCGAGCAGAGAGTCCATTACCATCAAGTATCAGCAAAGGGATTCGATCAAACAGCTTAAATAGTCTTACCGGAAATACTGACAGATCTTTAATTTTTCGTAGCACTGAATCTTTAGTAAAAGCTCATTCATCATATTCAGATAAAACTGAAAAAAATCGTGACGAAAAAACTGCTTTTAAAAAAGAATCATATCAAAAGAAAGAGTCTAACCAGAGGGATGAATCTGACCAGGAGAATAAATTTCGTTCCTCCAACCAGAATAGTGAGAAAACAACAAGGATTAAAGAAACAGCTGAAGCCATGAAAGAAATTACAGCAAAATTAAGAGCAGATAAAGAGAAAGTGCATAAAAAGAAAGCTAATGAACAGTCTAATGAAGCAGAAGATTATTGGGTTGATTTGATTCCCATTTCAGAGCGCATGCACATTCCCAAGCATATACCACAAATGGCAAATTTATACTACACATCTGCAAAGTTAAGGATCGATAGTTGGCAAAAAATAGAGCTCCTTAATATTGGCAAACTATTAACATCTCAGGCTATTGTTAAATTCTATTTCTATGATGTTACATTAGCAAGGCTGGGCTTTTCATTTAAGGATAAGGTATTGGAACTACCAAGAGACGCATACAAAGAACTGCAGGAAGCTCCAGCAGCATGTTCTATATATTTGATTTTAAGACAATATAAAGCACAATATAAATACTCCAAATACCCAAAGTACCCGAAGCAACCACAGAAATATGATTCGCATATTATAGGAATAGCAAAGTTGGAATCAAGGTGCCCATCTGATGATGATCGATATCCAGTTACATATTATTGTCTTTCATACCAAAATCCGCCAAATCGTGAATGGTCATGTAAGAGAAGTGTAAATAACATAATAAATGTTGAGTTGAAAGCGGTAAAACAAATAGTTCAATGTTTCCAGAAGTCACTGGAAGATGATAAAAGTACACCTGTGTTCCCTGATATATATGTAAGTGTTATATAATTATATATAAACAGACACAGTATCTGCAAAGGAGGGTGTTATTTCTATACCCTTGTATTGGATTGGTTTCTATGCTGTTGAGAAACCAATCAATGACAGGGACATAACTCTGTTCCCCCACAGATATGTCTGATTATTTTGAGAGAAATATTATTTTCAGTGGTTTGAATAACAGCAAAATAATTACTAGAGAAGTGATTTTTAGTTGGCCAAATGAAGTTTGGATGGACATCACTTTGCGGCAGCGGTAATGCCTGCTTTTCTTATTAAAATATGTTCTTGTAGTGCTACCCTTTTGGAACTTTAGTACCAGCATTTGAGGCAATAACTTGGTAGGATTTGCCTAAAGTTTTTCGATTTCGTCCACTCGAGTACGAGTTTCGGGCAAAAAAGGGTTAAAAAGGCATGGTACACAATGCCACAAAACGTACTGTCATAGTGCTCTTGTTGCATGACCGTCATGCAACAAATGTTATTGCAAACCAAGCATAAGAGCACGGAAAATATATAAGAGAGAACTAACTATTTCAATACTATCTTCTTTCTAAATACCATTGAAGATACCCAAGACCAGACACATACATGGTGTTGCTAGAGGAACTGATACCTTGTGCTATACATTACTGTCTATGTTAATCAGAAGGTTTGTTGAAGCAGAACAGGCAAAATGCTCTTATAGCAGCACTCACAAGATAATATCTATGTGTATTTGAATTGTATTATTACCTTGGAAAGCCTGTAACTATGTCAGGAATCAATATAGGACTGTATAGACCACAGGTTAAAATTTGTATTGTTATTGCAAGGTTAAAAACTTTGCCAATTTAGTGGTCGAAATAATAGTAAATAATCACTGTTGAGGAGGGATTTCTCTCTCTTTATAGCCTGAAGCTATGCTCAAATACCACTTCTTCACAGTGGTTATTTGCTCTTATTTTACTAATTATTGTGTGAATATCAATACTCAGAAAAATGCAAATAATGAATTTGCGAATATTAATAGGATATGTATGAAAAAAAAATTTTCTCAATGTGTGAAAATTAATGTGTGAAAATTAGAAAATATTTTTTTAGGGTTAAAGCAACTAAAATTGACAAAATTGAATCTGCACAGAAGTGTGTTAGGTCAATGAGCTTACAATGAATTGGTTTCTTCAGTACGAAGAAACCAATCTATTGCAAGATCATTGACTCAGTACTCTCCTCTGTAGATTTTATTTTGATTAATTTTATTTTAGTTCAATTCAGAATTTTAATTTATTTTGAAATTTATATATAGCCATGGTGTGGCGTTCCACCTATGACATCAGCAGAAAAAAAGGAAAGAAAATATTCAGAATCAAAACGGAAAAGATCTAACCCTTCCCCTACTAATGTTGTGCTACCAGCTGAATCATGGGATACCGAGGAAGATGATGAAATTGAAACAACAACACTTCCACCGACCGATGATTCACAGGATATAAACGTTGTAGACTTCCACAAAGTAGAAGAAGAAGAAGAAAAAGTAGCAGATAAGGATAATGTGCAGGAATTGACCAATAGCTCTTCTGAAATACCTTTCAAACCTGTTAAAATTCTGAAGAGATCAGAACGTCTAAAAGAAACGGAATGTGCTGACGCTTCCACTGTTGAGGAACTAGATAGCAACAACACTATAAGGTCTCCACTATCATGTGCTGATACATCCACTGTTGAAAATCTAGATAACAACAATACTTTAAGGTCTCCACCATCAATGATATTCAAAGCTGAGAAAGAAAGGGAGCTACTCAAAGCACTCACAATAAAAAAGAGCTCTGAGGGAGTTGGTTTTGTTGATAAATTTGGGACCTGGTATCCAAGTGTAGGTGTGTTAAGCCTCCCATTTAATTTTATATCTGTAGAGCAAATCTGAATATTAGAAGCTGAACACTATACTAAAACAATAACTTCTCCACAGGTGTTATATTCAGGTTCGTAGAGAATTAAATTTCTACAATGTAATCTACAAGAAAGAAACCGCGATGAACATTTTAATGGTATGTTGCTACCACAATGCAGTGTTTGAAATAACAAATAATCACTGTGGAGGAGAGATTTTTGAACATTGCTTTAGGCTTTCTAACCTGAAGCAATGCTCAAAAACCACTCCTCCACAGTGATTATTTGTTCTTATTTCAAACACTACAATGCAGTGGTAGCCTACTCTTAAATTAGACTCTGAAATGTTTCATTTGAATTTGGTATTTTATTTTGTGTTTCTTTGGTTTTTCTAAATTATTCTCTTTTTGAGTTCATTGCTAAAAAAAATAAACAATCACTGCGGGGGTAATGGTTTTAGAGTATAGTTCAGGTTGTTGTGTCGGTATTTGCTTTTACTTAAATTGCAAATTATAATGTGTCTGTCTGTTATCTCTTCACCATGAGTCTTGCAATCACTTTGTAGTCGTGCTTTTTGAGTATAGCTTTAGGTGGTGTAGCGCAAAAGAATAAATTTTTCACATGGATCATTAGTTGCACTCATTTTGAGGTAGTTAAAACTCATGTAATGCAATATAATGTGAATGTCTGTTATCTCTGCACCATTCACAAGTTTTGCATTATTTACGTACAGTAGAATCTCGATGAGCCAGGGGAACTCTCACTAAGTGGGACCAAAGGAACCAATATTGAGGTTCTCTGGGGTTTGCAATTATTGAGAGTTAGCTGTACTTTATAAATTTCTTTGAGATTGGAAATAATGTAATTAATCTTTTTATTAGATGCTGCAAAGATTATCGTAGTTGGAACTGATGTGAACATGATAGATAAAAGTGTTGCTGATACAAAGTTATTTTCTGCTGGCTCTTCTGAAGTAAGTGATTCATTTGACTCATCTGGCTCAATTGCAGATAAAGGTTCTCCTACAGAAAAAGCATGTCAAGCATTTGAAAGGGAAATTTTTGTATTGGAGGATGGAGAAGACTTTGAACAGATTGAAAAAAATGTGGCATCATTGATTGCATCATCACCATCTGACACATCGGATGTCGAGCAAGAGTCAAAACAACTTGAAGAAAGAGTTAGAAGGGATTGTTCTATGTTTGATTTTAATAAAGAAAACAGTGTGTGTGTTGCGTAGAAATATCTTATTGACTGACACATGTTCATCTTGTTTATTTTCAAAGAACTTCCATTTATTCATTTTATTACAGTTTCATCTATTGTTCTCATTTGCAGAAAACCTTTTTTTTTCCTTTTGAGTTTGTATATAATTTCCTGTTTTATATTAGCACAAATATTTACGTGCTTTTTATAATGTTGTGTTTCTTTACCATGAGTATTTATTATTTATAAACATGCTATATTTTTGAGCAAACTATGTGATATGCATTTTACACCACTAAGGTAACATCTAATTGTCCAGGCTTGCCCTAAACCCTCCCTATTTCCCAACCTATGGCACCCTATCCTCACCCCCTTCAATGTCTATCCTTCCTTAGTCCTCTAAATTCATATCAGCATTCCCTTGTGCAGGAGCATCTTTGGAGACTAATTTGCAGCCTGTTGGCTGCTAATTAGCCTCTAAAGATGCTCCTCCACATGGGAATACCATCGTGAATTCAAAGGCCTGCTTCCTTACCCTCTATAACCCAACATCCATCCTTCAACTTATTTCATTTATATTATTTTCCATATATTTATTAACAAAAAAAAGAAATACTATTTACTGTGATATTTTTAACAGATTTTATTTATTACACTCAGAAGTAACTCTATTTACTATGATATTTTTAGAAAAGTAAGATTTTATTTATATACTTTTAGAAGAAACACTATTCACTATGATATTTTTATTAGAGTACATTTTATTTATATTCGCTCAGAAGTCAAAATAAGCATATTTATCTCCATGAAAAAGAGCACTGCTGCAAAACCTATTTGTAGATTAAAAGTATTATCATTCATCCATGGATGCCCTGTTTCGTACATCCGCTTACATTCTACCACAATCTACCATGGAGCTCTTTGAGGTTGATTTCCACTAGGTGAAAAATTAAGAGATCATGTGTCGTATCATTTTCTACCAATTGAATTTCCCCTTCTGTCTTTTGCGGCACATTTTTTAGCCTAGTGGAAATGAACCCTTATGTTTTATACAGTAAGAGACTCTCAATATTTTGCTCCAAAATCATCCTCTTCATACCGAAGAAACCAATACATTACAAGTTTATTGACCTAACACACTTCTGTATAGATTTTCTTTGTGGGATTTTGTCAATTTTAGTTGATTTAACCCTATCAAAAAAATTGGTTTTGGAGCGAAATATTGAGATGGTCCCTAGTCAATGGTCCTGTAATTCACTTTTTGTGGACATAACACCATCCTTCGTAGGTAGTAGTTTGACTCCATTGCAGTTATAGAAGGTAAAATCAGTTTATCTAGCCTCAAAATAACTGTTGGGCATCATCTGTGAAGGAATGTTTTTTAATACAGTTTTCAGCTTTAAAGCAGAAAACTACTCAAAGAACACTCCTCCTCCAGACAATTGATTTAAATTTAAAAACTCAATTATATTTGCGTCCTAATTGTCTTTGATGCAGATGCAAGGTTCAGGCTTTTATACCTCAGTGTTTTAACAGACAAGAAAGGTTACTTGCAGATGATTCTTTGTTTATTGTCCTACCACCACATCTATGCTTTTATTGAAATAATAGCGCTTTTTGATTCATTTTTGTTTGGGAAATTCTAAAAAAAGAGGCCTTTATTAGACCGACAATCTGGTAATCATAGGATATGGAAGAAATTTAAAATAATGTGGAATAATGAGCGCATTCCGCAGTTTAATTTCTTAGTAGGAAGTGACAAAGAACGAAAATTCATCTGCAAGTGGCTTAGGTGAATAAAGCTAACTAATTTAGCTCAAGATGTCATTCTGAACTGTTAAGTTCTCTGGCAATTCTGATCTTGATTACCTCTGAAGTGTTTATTTTTGAGTTGTTCCTGGTGTTTGTATACTTTTCCTAACAATGTATGTTGTGTTTTTCATGAAAATGTTTGTTTGAATTGGTAGTTTTTATTTGTGTGAAAGATTTGATATATAAACTGAATTCAATACATTTATAGTGTATACATTTTGCATTCAATTACATGAATGAATTTGATTGGTTTATTTATCAAATAATATCGAGCTGATCCCATGCGTATTGAATGTCCAAACCTCAAAATAGTTGCTGGGCATTACCTGTGGAGGAGTGTCTTTTGAGTACAGTTTTCAGCTTCAAAACTGTTCTCAAAAAACACTCCTACACAGGTAATGTCCGGTATTTATTTTGAGGCTTGAATATAGTAACTTCCCCTACTTGACATCCTATGTGACTACATTGCTTAGAAAATGCATCACTGTTGAGGCTAAAAATTCGACATGAAAACCAAATTAACCTCACACACGGTGTGATGTCGATTTCTACCAATGGAATGTCTTCTTTTGGCTTCCGTGGCACATTTTTTGCCTTGTGGAAATCAACCCTAAGATACCAGTTTTAGCAGATCCTTTGAAATACAACCCGTTTCGAAAACAGTTATGCAAGTTATGAGCCAAACTCTCTAAAATTATAATCCCCTAAATGTTTCATAATCTAACAGCCTGGTTGCAGTATTTCTTCTCGTAAGGGTCTTATTTTAATGTAAAAACAATAGGGAGTTTTTGAACAAGGTTACTTACAGCAGCAAAATTTTATCGTGATGATTTCTAAATCAGCTATAATTTCCAATTCTATTCAGATATCATTAGTACTGCAAAAACAAAATGCATTGTGTCTTAAGAAAGTCAAAACAGTATATTGAAATAAGAGCGAGTAATCACTGTGGAGGTGTGATTTTTAAGATCCATCCTCCACAGTGATTATTTTCTCTTATTTCGAACGCTGCAATATGTTTTTCTGCTCTGGTACTTGGTTATTTATGCACAGCTAGGGGCTAAAATAACGGCTGACAGCCCATTTGGCTGAAAATTTCCTCCACAGTGATGACCAACAGTTATTTTTCCCTGTGCCAGGTATCTTTTTTATATAATGTCAACTTGAAATAACATGAATGCACTTTCTCTTATTATTTTGTACTTTATTTTTAGACAAACTATAAAAATGCCTGTTCCAAAAGCTACAGATGCTGATATAGAAAGAATTGGTGAATCATTACGTGATGTAAATAAACCTTTAAAAGATCGATTTAGAGCATTATTTACATTAAGAAGTATTTGCAATGAAAAATGTATTAAAGAAATAGCAAAATGTTTCACAGACCCATCAGCTTTATTGAAGCATGAACTTGCGTATTGCTTAGGTCAAATGCAAGATGTTCGGGCTATTCCGGCTTTAAAACAGGTGTTAGAAGACGATCAACAGGAAGCTATTGTTCGCCATGAAGCTGGCGAAGCATTAGGTGCTATTGGTTCACCTGAGATACTGCCTGTACTAGAAAAATATTCGAAACACCCTATTGTGGAAATAGCAGAAACATGTGTACTAGCTATTGATAGAATTGAATGGTTACAGAAAGAAAATAAAAAACAAAACACAAATCCTTTTAATTCTGTTGACCCTGCTCCACCAATGAACAATGTTAATGTTGAACAACTCTCTGATATTCTGCTAAATGAAAGAAAAACTTTATTTGAACGATACAGGGCTATGTTTTCATTACGTAACCGTGGAGGCGAAGCAGAAGTGTTGTCGTTATGTAAAGGACTTCATTGTTCCAGTGCCTTGTTTAGGCATGAAATTGCTTTCGTATTGGGACAAATGGCTCATCCAGCTTCTGTGGAGGCTCTCAGAGATAGCTTACAGAATGTGAATGAAAGTGAAATGGTTCGCCATGAATGTGCCGAAGCATTAGGTGGAATTGCAACTGAACAGTGTTTTGATATCCTGAAAAATTATGCAAGTGATTCACAACGAATTGTTCGAGAAAGTTGTGACATCGCATTAGATATGTGTGAGTATGAGAATTCTGATCAGTTTCAGTATGCGGATGGTCTTACGAAGAATTGATGGACGGTATGAGAATTCTGATCAGTTTCAGTATGCGGATGGTCTTACGAAGAATTCTGATCAGTTTCAGTATGCGGATGGTCTTACGAAGAATTGATGGACGGTGTTAGATATGTGTGAGTATGAGAATTCTGATCAGTTTCAGTATGCGGATGGTCTTACGAAGAATTGATGGACGGAGTATGAGAATTCTGATCAGTTTCAGTATGCAGATGGTCTTACGAAGAATTGATGGACGGTGTGAGAATTCTGATCAGTTTCAGTATGCGGATGGTCTTACGAAGAATTGATGGACGGTGTATTTTTATTTGTATTTATATCGTAATATATACACAGTCGTCAAAATAAGAGCAAATAATCACTGCTACAAATCCTGAGGTTATGCTTAATAATCTCTCCCCCACAGTGATTATTTGCTCTTATTTCAAACACTGGCATATCTGGTACACGTATCAAACCATAATAATATTTGTTATTTTCATCTACCTAGTAGTAATTCTGGTGCATTTTCGATGAAATTGTACCATCTAAAATTTTGCTGATCCAGAAGATTAAAATATTTCATACAATAGTTCCTCTCAAGGCCAAGGCCAATACTAAGAGATGGGGGTACTTCTTTTACCCTTTCTAGATCTCCATCCAGGGGATACGACTCTCAATCTACATTATTTACCATGAAACATAGCTGAAACTACTTTACAGGGGAACAAGTAGATACTATAGTGCTTCTAGGGACGTTATCGAGGATGTTATTGAACCGGCAACATACGGTTCATAAGCACCACTGCTTAACAACTGAGCCACTACTGGCATTATATTATACGAATTATACTAAATATTAGAATATTTAAAAATTAGTGTCTCTACTAAGAAGAATGCTGAGTCAGCAATCTTTTTATTATAATTGATTTTTTGTAATAAAGAATCAAAGCAATGGAAAATTTGCCTTTCTGAAAATCTTTTTTTTTTGTAACTTTAGCTAAATGATTTTCACCACCCCCCAGTCCTATTAGGGTTAAAAATAAGGACAGCGGTTGCACTAGCTGGTAACTTTGCAATAAGGTGCTTGTGAGTGAACTTGCAATAGACTTCTTCAGACTTGGATTGGGTTCTTTGTATCAAGAAATATGTTAACAAGCCTCAAAATAACAGTTGGATACCATCTGTGGAGAAGTGTTTGTGAGTACAATTTTTACTAAAAATGCTACTCCTCCACAGGTGACGGACAGTTTTTTTGAGGCTTGTGTTAACTTCAAGCTATTATTTTCAGACTTGAATGTAGTAAATAATCACAGTGGAGATATATGATATGCTCAAAAATCTCTCCTCCACAGTTATTATTTGCCCTTCTATTATACAGATATTCATTAATTATTTTAAAAATAGATATGTAAGATCTGTAAAGATTATTTAACAAAAAATATCAAATTTACTGTTCAGCTGTATTGGTTTCTTCGATTTAAATAATGCTAGAATATATACTTTTGTATTCGTGCTATATTTCTGGATAATTAGTTAAGCACTTTATTTTATTTTTTTGTTTTTTTGAAAGGAAAAGGGCCAATGGACCAAAAAGGCATGGTACCGGCCTGAAATTTGGTTATGGAATTCTAGGCAATATTACGAGACCACTGGCAATTTTTTTTTTCAATTTTGTCAGTTTGGAACCGAGTTAAGGGAGAAGTGGAGACTTCGAAAAAATTTGAAAGTGGAAACTTAAAAGAAATTTTTTAAGAATTTGAATTCTATGAGGTTTTGACTACATTCACCTAATATCAAAATTAAATAATAAGAGGAGAAGTGGATGCTTAAAAAATTTCGACATTTTAACTTTCTATGAGGCTTTTGACCATGAATCTTTTTTGGCAGACATTTTTTATGTTGGGGAAGCTTCTTTCTTCAATTTTGAAATAAATATTAATGTATCAGGGCCATAAAACCTAATTACTATCACAAGTATAAATTGTTATAACATCAATTACTCACAATTCAAATTAGAAATATAATGACAATACACAATTCAACAAATGAAGAGTTTTTTAATGAAAGAATAAATTGTTTTAATGAATATGTAATCTTCTATTTCATTATTCTTTATTTCTTCTTAATTTTAATAACAGATGATAACAACCATCTTTACTGTAAAAAGTTTTATTAAACTGTTAACTTAATAAATTTAGTGTAAGGTTGTTTATAAGTACATTTAAAACAAATGCATTAAGGTAAAGTTTACTTTATTATACATATTATACATGGTA
>JAULBZ010002376.1:0-18918 GCA_032360805.1 Neoturris breviconis | reverse complement strand
AAGTGACACACACTGAACATACTCAGAAAATTTCAGAGTCTAAAAATGTCAAGAAGTGGCAAAACAAACAATTCTTTTCTCTGAAAACAGGAAATGTTTGTCAAACAAGATGGCTGCCACACAGTGAGCATAGAAAATACATCTCAGGGTGATTTTGTACCTTTAACTTCAAGACTTTTCAGTTCATTTGACAACTTCGTGAAAACACGTCCGTACACTTCATGAATTCAGAGTTCAGAACGTGAATAATGGCCTTCTCTTTCCTTTTCTACACAATCTGCAGGTCTTGAAGGGTGAGATTCGCTGATAGAAACTATTCTAAATAGGCTCCTCCTTTGCTACTCTTGATACATTTTAATTTATATTTTGAATTCTCAATCAAATAAAAAGAAGGTCATCTTCGATTCCAGGTTCTGGTCCTGGGTTTTGACGAGGAATTCCACAGGCTGCTTTCGATGTTATCTCAGGCTAAAATATTTACATGATAGTAAATATTTACATCAAAATGGCGAGCCAAGATGCATCAACACCGGATGGATCTTCTTCTCAGCCGACAAAGACAACTCCAAAGGACGCCCTTGTTATGGCTTCTATTCTGAAAGAGATGGGAGTTACAGAGTTTGAGCCCAGAATAATAAATCAAATGGTTGAGTTTTCTTATCGTCAGTATATTTCACTTTCGTTTTCATACTTTTTGCATCATCATCAACGAGAAGGGCGGGAAGCCGGGCCAGCAGCGGCAATCTGGAGAGAGATTATAGCCTCAGATAGTCTGTGCTACATGGGCTTGCAATTTTCATCCATCATGTCCATGACTGCCTCCTGTGGATGACATCCGCATATCCTGTAGCCTTTCATACTGTTACATGTTTCATACTTTCCATACCTATGGAAGGATATCCATCTGTCCATGATGTTGCCTATCCAGAAGGCCTTCATATATACAGAATGTTATCCATGGAGGCCTTCATATGTACAGAATTATATGATGATACGCTAGCTATATATTTCGAAAAAAAGCCATTATGATGATGGATAAGTCCAGCCTGCACCAGGATTTATATCCATAATGGCTTTTTTTTTAAATATAGCTATAGCTAGCGTATCATTGTATAACTCCGTACAGTTTCCTACTCTTACCTACCTTTCTGTCTGTTTCTCATCGATAGCGGTACATTTTAACGATAACAGGCTGGACTGGAACTTACAGTAAGGGCATCCTTTCGAAACCACTTGGATCACCTTAGATCAAAATCGGGTAAACCAGATTACCGGAATATCTCCAGGTCTTTGCTCCGGTGACTTCTTCTAATACCTGATACCTAGTTCAATCCCGGACAGTGGTTGTTTTTTTTGCGTGTAAAAATCAAATTTATAAGATAATACACCTTAAAAATGTAAATTTCCATGTTCCTAATTGGTTACAAATAGTTTTCTTCAACATTCTTACAGCGATCGCGGAGATATAATCGGATATAATACTTGGTCCGTCGCGTGTCTCCGATTTTCATTAAAACGAGGTTGCATCGAAAGCATGGGAATATTTTGACTTGGGTAATCGAGACAAAATATAAAAATTATGTTTCAATATGGCGGATAAGTAGTGAAGAGACGTACGGAACTTTCAAAGGCCTAGCAGTGGCCTACAGCGAGAAAATGGATGATAAACAAACTGTCCGGAATAGAAAGTATCCGGAATTAGGGGACGTCAACAAAAAACTTATGTCACGCTTCGCGGACATTGTCCGTTAACTTTTTTCTGCAAGGATATACCTAAGCAACACATTATAAATAGTTGTAGGATATATAAACATGAATGGAGGCCATAAGAGCTCAAAATTCATATGGTGCTAAAAAACCCAAAAAAAACCTTGTGTTTTGAGCTAAAAAAATACCAATATAGCCAAGCGGCTTAGCGAAGCTTAATAAGGCAACTAACTATCCCTGAGATACCGAAACGCTACATCTAGAACCTATAAAGTACCAAAATAAGCCCTACAGACTTTCCTCCACTTAATGTTTTTTCAGAGAATTCCAAAGAAATCATTAAAAAAACGGGACTCGCTTTCTTCCCGCGGCGAAAAGAATACGCCGAAACTGTTCTAGAACCTAACATAACATATATACAAATAACATCTGGAAGGATGAGATAACATTTTATCCCTACCTTTGACGTATTTCGGCGAGCGATACAAATAAACACCAGGCCTTGCCCTGTATCTGTAGCCACGTGGAAAAGAAGAAAAATGTACACAAAGTACATTCATTCGATGTAAGACTACATTGAATTGTCAGAAACATTGCTTCGAATGACAGACCATGATGTGCTCGTAGTACGGCTCCCTATAATTCATTTTGTGTTAATTGACTTATTGTGTAAACAAACCTTATATATTAAATTTATTTCAAAGTTTCGCTTTACCGAATTCATTTAAAAGTTTAAAGCGACTAATTAATTACTTATAAGTTTCTTAGAAATGTTTTGATAATGTTTTTAAAAATAGGATGACACTAGAAGCGTATTCATTTTTAAAATTAATATTAGTTTTAAAAACGAATGCGCTAGTCATCCTATATGATTAAATAATATACTACTGCAAACTTACTTACCAAGATTTTCTTCTAACTAGTTGCTCTTATTTACACTCGATTGTCAGCCCATTTAAGCTTCCTTTAATAGCGAAATAGAATAGTTTTAGCAAGCGGGCTCCCAGGATTAAAACTATGTTCACACTTGTCGGATAAAAACTATTTTGAAACGATCTCATTCCGTTTCAAGTGTGAACACCTAATCGAAAACTATGCGGGAATGATTCCATTTCACAACAAACAAAACGAAATCAGTCTGCTGAGTATATCAGATAGGTGAGGAACAGTGTGAACGCAAGGCCTATCCGGTATGTAATTCATTCCGAAATGATTTTTATCCGATAAGTGTAAACATAGCCTAAGAATAATACATGCACTTTTTATGTTGCATACCTTTCTATAAACAATTACAGTGAATCATAGGGAGCGTATTTTTATTTATTTTTTCATGAAGAGCAATAACGATCGCGTAAGTTTCCTCACGTGAGCGATGGTCCGCTCGGGAGGCATTTTGCTTATGGCAAGGCCTGAACACCTTCTCATCTTTTCCTGTATGGCCGCCATTTTGAAATTTTTGTTTCACTTATCTTTCCCTCGCTTCTATCACTTGCAAAAAATGCCTGAACAAGCAGGGCATGAAAATACGCCGCGGGGCAAAATTAGCGCCGCAGGCGTGATATTTTTACTTTTTAGACTCTGTGGATGCTATTTTAACGGGAATTTAATAATAAAAAAAATGGAAACGGTAGATTATGATGTGCCATACAGTACGTTTAGCGAGGAACTTTACAACGAGGAAGAGGTCACTTTTTGTTGGTATATACTCGCCAAAAAATGTAAAGAAAAGTCTTCTTTAGAGCGGTATTACTCGGGAGTAGATGTAAACAAGTAGCGCTATAGCTGCCATTATGAAATCGAACGTCTATGTAACCTGCGAAAAATTATGGTAATAGTAATGAGTCGGCATTTTCGTTTGTATATTTCCTTTCGACTCTCGGTAAAAATTACATCTGGAGGATGGCATTAACAAAGTCTGAAGAGATAACTTTGTCTGATTCACGTGAGAAGATTGAGTGAGAACGCAGACGGCTATGATTTAAACTTTCACATATGTTGTTAAAAGACATTGCATTTGCACATTTAGAAAATCTTTTAAGAAGACGTTGTATTGCGCACGTGAATTGTATTTGATTAGCTATGTCTAGAACATTTCAAATAGTTATAACAGGTGTTCATTTCATTGAGACGAATGAATGAATTAACATTTGGCCCGTTTAGTGTTTCGGTACTTTATGGGTTCTAGATGTAGCGTTTCGGTAGGGACAGTTAGTTACCTTATTAAGCTTCCATAAGTCGCTTGACTTATCTAAACTTCGTTTCGGCTATTTTTCTAGCTGAAAAACCAAGGTTTTTTTTTTAAAAAAAACTTTAGCACACCATGTGCATTTAGAGCTGTTATGGCCTCTATTCATGTTCGTATATCCTACAACTATATATATTACTATACTATTCAGTAAAGATCATCTGGAATATAACATAATATTGCACGTTATGATACTACTCTGTGTAATTTTTAGAAGTGGAAAACGCATCCGATGTAGTGTTTAAAGAACGTTGAACGGTCTACCGTATTGTGTCGTGCATAAGTCGAGTTTTTAAGACAAGTTTCTATCTAGACTTTCTGATGGTTCTCAAAAGTCAGAAGTGAAAAAGAGATAAGAGGCGTTTTATCTTCTCTTGTAGAAATGGGAAGTTTTAAATTTATCAACATTTGTTGAAAAAAGTTTCATTGTTCTCTGCTTTTCTGCAAAATTTACACATGCGGAGCTCCTTTGGCAGCAATCACGAAAGAATTCCCATTAGTTCAGTGAAAAACCGAGTCTACCATCTTGACAACACCTTTGTCGGACTAATTTTTGTATTTTAACTCGATTATCTCGCATTCGCCAGTTTGTTTGGATGATCGTGTTCATTTCATACTTTATTATTTATTATTATTATAATAATAATACTCGTGTCATTAAACACGATTTCTTTCATAGAAATATTTTTGACAGATAAATGTTTTTAAACTATTCAAATAAAAATACTATAATAGTTTTTTTTTGCACAGACGAAATGTAAATTTCTATTCTTTTAATTACATTGTTATAAAGTTTATTTAAATGTTATGTTTATAACAAAGAGATACAATACAGTTGATCGATATTTCTATATTTCTATAATATATAACGTATTACACAAAACCTCAATCTTCTTCAGATGATGAAGGAAGATGATGATAACAACGCTGAATCTTTATATGGAGCCCAATCTATCACTCATCAACTCGCTGAAACGAAATTGTGATATTTTGTGTATTTGTATTCTCGAAAGGAAAAACAAAAAAATAAGATAAGAAATAAGTTTGTCTTTCCTCAGCAATAAAAACTTTTGAATACATCTAAATATAATCCTCTAAAAGACGTCTTGATGACGTCTTTTAATCGTCTATAATCTGACGTATTCTAAACAAATCAGACTATATTAAGACGTCTATGTTCTATCTCATCCCTATTTCGGTTATATCGACAGAGCATTTATATGGCAAACGTGTTATCACTCCTAACCGATACATTGCTTACTTTATCCGAGATATCCGATAGGCGACACAAAATATACGTGTTTAATACATTGGGCTCCATATAAAGAGGCCCTAAACACCTAATTCATACTGTTAATTTCTATGTCGGAGGACTAAATTCTTCTTGTACCGTTGCTACTTTTTTGGGGTTCTTTCCTTGGCCGTTTGCATGTGGTCCTTGTCTGGTGCCTTGGGCTCTGTTGCCTTTCCTTTGCCCATTTGCCTCTGCCGGGGATCTCTCCATGCCTGTCGTCCTTGTCTGGTGCCTTGGGTTCTGATGCCTTTCCTTTGTCCGTTTGCCTGTTCCTTTCTTCTGCCGGTATCTTTCCTTAACCTATGGTCTTTATCTGGTGTCTTGGTTCTGTTGCCTTCCCTATGCCTATTCCTCAGTCCGGTCCTGCCTGTTGTCTGTCTTCCTCTGCCGACTTGCCTGTCCTAAAATTTCGCTTGCGAACATAGTGGTACACCCACGATCCGCAATCCTTAAATTGCTGGTTTCAGGAAACGTTTGCAGAAATAAACTTTTGTGGTTTGATCAAGGAAACTTTCATGGGAATACATTTTGTGGATATGCACAAAATGAGATTTTGACCACAATTACTAAAATTTATACATTGTTTTATAATTGTTATTTTATTTACAAACTTGCCATAAAAACAGTACGTTGTAAAAAAATATTGTGCTCATGTCCACAGACTGACAGAATGTTACTGAAAGCTCACAAAATAAAATGTATCAACTTGAATCGTGTTGTTCTTTCTCCTCCTGATTTATTATAATTTGTATGCTACCTAGACTTGGCAGAAAAAAGTACAAATACCAATGCCTAAAGCAATAGAGATTGGATAGAGGAATCTCTCCAATGTGCATCTTCACTGACTGTATCAAAACGGAATACCACATTTGATGACTCTTAGCTATATATTTATTGATATTATGATCGATGAGTCTAAGGAGCTAGCATCCTGTGTCGTATATTAAAAATCATTTAAAAGGGGGAACCCCCCCTCCCCCTTACCTGCATGCCACCCAAACTATTAATATGTGTATGTACAGTAATCCAACATAACATGAAAGTCCCTACAGGCAGCCAGCAGCCCAGGTGTACAGTATTTTAATTATAGTAGTTAGCTATATATCTGATATTTAAAACAATAACAGCAGATTAAAACAATTAAAAAAAAGACTTATTAAGCTACATTTCTTATAAAACATATGTTCAATTAAGGGTGGCAGTCAAATTCAATGTAGCTAACATAAACATGTAACCTAAAACAAACATACATCTACCTCTAGCAGACAATGTATCGAGTTTAGCACCAAAAGTCAAAAGTTCTTGGATGATTGGAAGGTGACCACAACAAGTAGCTATTTCGGTTGCTAATTTGCCTTCAGAAGATCTCAAGCATACCAGTGACTCGACATCACCTTCTTCGAAAAGTTGACAAAGTTTATCTTTATCTCCGGAAGCACAAACTTCGAAGATTTCTGGCAACATTTCAAAACAAAAATTATTTTCATGCGATGCGATGAGAACCTGAGAACTGGAGAAATCACAGCGAAAGTTTTTGTTATTGTTCGTCTCGCTTATTCAAAACAACATGAAAGGTGTAATACGGTTCTTCTGGTGGTTAAGCAAAGCAAGAACAGAGTTTGTAATCTGCGGAATGATCTTTTTCAAAGTTAACATTGTCAAACAAATGTAAACATTGCACGAACGACACGAAACAAAAAAAAAAAATTAAATACAAAGGACCAAACAAAATACAAAGAGTAAAAACAGTTAGTCCTGAATCTGTTGATGATCGTGAGCATCACGTCCATTCTTATATGATATTTATAAATATCCTGTAGCTGCAATGCTCGTTAGAACTTCTTTAAACGTCTTACTTTTATTATATACTATCATCAATAGCCTCCAAGCTGACAAGCGAAAAGAATCAACTGTTCTAATCTCCATAATTTCAAGAAATGAAGAACATCACCTACCCACATTCTTCGCATATATTGAAAGACTTAATTATCCAAAAAATAGAATATCACTACTGTAAGTATGTAAATACATTGTATAGCTAGCTCTGTTTGCATTCTTTAGTCACAAACAGGGTAGACCTTGCTTGTGATTGATTCTCAAACACCCTCCTTTGCTACTTTGCTTTGCTGTCAGACTGTTACCGTGTGAGGCTCTTCTTACACTGTATTTCCTTTGCCTCGATCTTTCGTCCAATGAAATGTCCTGCCAGATCTCCAGAGAAAATCCGCTGGACACTTCCAATTCGCTCTGCACATTTGCCGTACTTGACTAGTTTTTACTACCTACCCTCCTCCTTCTCATGTAAATTTGGGATGAACCGAATGAGGACCCTCTCCTCTTGGTATGCTCATATCGCCTGCCCGGATCCTTGTCTAGTCCACCCCTTCTCGTCTTCAGAGTACCTTCAAAGGACCTTCAAGGTTGATTCCCATTTATCCACATAAAACAAAAACCCAGCCCATGCCAAACGAAGATATCCCACTTGGCAAAACCAACATCACACATGTCACACATCACACCGTGTGATGTCACTTTTTCCACATGCAACACCCTCTCTCCGGACCCACACCGAATCTTTTCCTTGAAAATGGCACGGAGAAAGGAGGTCACTCCTAATTGACTGAAACCCACACCGTGTGTCCTGATGTTAGTTAAGGTTTTTTCCCCCCTTTAAATGATTTTTAATAGACAACAGAAAAGCTCCTCTAGACTCCCATCGATCATAATATCAATAAATATATAAGAGTCATCAAATGTGGTATTCTATTTTTATACAGTCAGTGAAGATGCACATTGGAGAGATTCCTATATTGTCTCTCAATCTCTATTGCTTCAGGCATTGGTATTTGCACTTTTACGAGACTTCTGGCAAAATTATTTTCAATTTCATCAACTTGGCAAAAAAAGGATTTTTTCAAATGTAGAGACTTGTAGAGAAAAGTGATGTTTTGACCACACTTACCCAAATAACATGCTAAAATGATAAGGTAGAAGTGGAGACATTTTTTGACATTTTTATTTTCTATGCGACTTTGACCATGAAGCTTTTTTGGCAGACATTTTGTATGTTGGGGAAGATTCTTCCCAAATTTTTTGAAATGATAAGTGATATTTTTTAGTTACTTCTATACTGTAATTGAAGTCTTCATTTTGATTTTGTGAAGCTTCCTTCAATTTTGAAATAAATATTAATGTGTAGTTATGTGTATTTATGTGTATATGCTCATTTTAAAGCCATAAAACCTTTAAAATTACTATCATGAGTATAAGTTTTTATAATATATTATTAATAGCTCACAATTAAAATATAATGTATATAATATACTTTTTATGCGACAATTACCATTCATTGGGCAATTCTCCTTTGTTCTGCAGTTATCTGCAGAATATAACGAAAAAAGAGGACCTTGACCTTCCGTCATTTAGCTACATTTTTTTTTTATTTATATTTCCCAAGTCTTTGCATGAAAATTATGGTATGTAGACAAATAGTATAGCATTTATACTGCAAAGAGGAAAGTTGAAAGTTGAGTATGCAAAATAATAATTTTTCTGGTTGATATTATTATAAATGGTTCTGGTTATTAGATATCTCTTTATTGGAAATAAAGTATTTATATTATAAATAGAGCATATTAGAAAATAACTGAACATTTGTACTTAAAAATTAACCAATTTAGGGCATATACAACTATGTACAGTACTGTATATAATTCAATAAAGAAGAGATAGACATATTACCACATGGCTTATTAAAAAGCTAAAAATTTGCAATACTGAGTTAGGATATTTCATTCCATTTTACAATCGAAGAAAAGTCAAATTTTCAATTCAAAATGTTTGGCATTAAACAATATGGTTCCAAACAATAGGCGTTTATGACAATTTTTAATATATACTGTATATACCCAATATTTATGGAAGGAACTTTCAGAATAAATATACATAGAATGTGTTAAATTAGTGACAATAAATCTGTAATGTTCTTAAAATAAATTTTCATTAACTTAGGTATTAGTTAATAGAAGTTCTTAATTCATTCACAATTGTAACAGTGACCTTTTGTTTTATAAATATGTGTGGTATTGTTTTTATCTAAAATCTTTGCATGAAGGGGCTAGAATATTGTACAGTGTCTGCTTTTTGTTATGTTTACAATGAAATAAGTATTCTGTATTAGAAATACTGTGTGTTTACTCGATTCTAACAGTTTGTCTTACTAAATCTGAAGTCTAGTCTTCGAAGTTATTTGTTGGCAGATAAGATTCATTTCTATTTACCACATTTTTCTGTAATTTTTAATCATAGACATTTTTGACATGTAGCTAGTAATATTTAAAAAAAAACCCTTCTCAAATTCTCTTATTAAAGTCATTATTTTTACTATATCATATCTTTGTCAAGATGTTATTTACTAACTTATGATGACTTCCCTTTAAAAGCAATGAATGACAAATATATACATATAATAAATCGTTATATGTAAACACAAATGTATACAATGTTTTCATTTTTAGACATTTTTAGACATTTTGTAATTTGTTTTCATATAACTCAAAGTAGTGAAATTATTGGATTTAATTTTAAAACAATATAAATTAAGAATAGTAAAATTAATCCTTGACTTTAAGGAAGAGTTTACTAATGTTATTGCTAAGCATAGAAACACAAATTTTAATAACGGACACCATAGGCCAGTTAATCTATACATAATGTGAGTTTGTAGGATATTATGGAAAAGACAATTATATATTGCCAAGAATTATGAAATATATAGATGAAGTATGTTAAGGTTAAAACAAAACATGCTTTCTAAAGTTTTAAGTAACAAACTAAGGAGAAACAAGCTCTATATCCACCTCTTCATCAATTAGGAGTTGTGCTTCTGCTCTTCCAACTCCGTTTAGTGTTGCTAGACCCTTAAGGTGGATTTCCATTAGCGGAAAATTCCGCGCGGAATCTAAAGGAAGACATTCCATAGGTGAAAATTGACATCACACGAGAATTTCTATCAATAGAATTTCTTCTTTTGGATTCCACGCGGGATTTTCCGCTAATGGAAATCCACCAATGCTCTTTTACTGGTGCTTAACTTGTGGAACAAATGTGCTACTGTTGCTTTTTAAAAAAATACAACTATAGTGTGAAATAAATAAATACTATTGTTCAATGAGACTGAGAGATATTATTAGAAAGTAAGATATGTCACGTAATTATCAGTGTATATATATTACAAAGTTCAGTGAGAGATATTATTAAAATGTAAATCAAAATCACAAGGAACCTGGGTGAGCCTTGAGTTATTACTTTTAAACTCAACGACGTTAAGGTGCATTTTTGGCGCTAAAATGTACCCTTTTTTAATGTCAAAATTTTTTAGGGTAGCTTCATTTTTGCTTCTTGAGAATTTTACTTTCCTAATCTAACAAAGAATTTTAAATATTATTAAAGTCATTGCTTGCGAAATATGACGTCATAAGGCTAAAAACCAATAAAAATCCAGAAAACCAATCGGGGCTGATTGGGTGTTATCTGTTGAACATTTAAACTTCTGCATTCTAAAAGTTAATTAGAAGGTATCATTTTCAGCCGTCGGATATGTCGAAATGAACTTTGACGTCATATTTCCTAAGCAATGACTTTATTTTTGGACAATTTTTTTTCTTATTTAAATTCCTCTTAAAAAGTTAGATTAGGAAAGTAATATTCTCAAAAAGCGAAAATGAAGCTTTCCTAAATAATTTTGACATTAAAAACGGTAAATTTTGCTGCCAAAAATGCGCCTTTAACGCCGTTGAGAATATATTATGTGTTGGAAATGTAAATGGGTTGTATTTGTTTCAGTATTACTGACGCCTTTTCGAAATAAATTAACTTCTTGGTCTGGTTTGTAATAGAAAATCACAAAATAGGTTTTAGCTCAATTTGCATTATATATTTTTAAAATACACCATTATAGTATATTTTTGGTAATAGTAAATGGTCCAGGATAATAATAGGGTAATAATAAATGGTTTAAGATACAGAGTCACATTTAATATGAATATCAACTTGAAAAATAAGGATTGAGATTAATCCTTGTGGAATGTCTGTATGAGTAAATCTTTTAAATATTTGCAAATGGCTTTGTAACCTGAAACTGTCCTAAAACATCACTCTGCTACAGTGGTTACTCACTCTTTTTTCAAGCACTGCACAACAACAACAACCAACTTTATTGAATTAACTCAATCTACACTTTTTTTACCTATTCTGTCATAGGATTCAAACAGATCATAATGAAGACAATACATATAACGTTCTATCAACATGGGCACGCAACGTCCAACACATATATCATAGAATAATTTTAAAGCATGATGAAGAACCAAAATACTACGAAGATTCAAAGGGGCCAAGTGACTGGACATATTCTAGATATACACAGATACTACGCTTACGTCAAAATGCATTAATTGAAGCCCGTAATCAATGGGCTGATTATATACTAGTAAGTGTTTAAAGGGTGTAAAGGTTTAAAAATCATAGCCAATATTCTTGTTGGTGGATGGTATGATAAATGGCTGTGAAATACGATACGAATACGAATATCATTTTAAAATGATGAAAGTCAGACATGTTTAAATGAACATTTTAAAATGATCATTTGAAATGACCGGTACTTTTCTTCATTTTTTCATGAAATACACAGGCATTTTTAAATGATCATTTTAAACAAAAGTCATTTTCCAGTGATTTTCACGTACTGATAATTAATTCTTAGACATTTTTCATTAGCCTATGTTTCTAGAACTCAATCTGATCTCAGCCTATGTACACACCTCAAATTCTCAGTATTTAAAAGTCCCAGCATTTTGATTTTATATCTGATGCACGTGTCCATACAATGAAGAGAACCGAAGAAATTAACAAGGCTTATTGGTTAAAAATATTTTTGATGTTTTTGTCAGCTGAGAGAGAATGATGTTCATAATGTTTCTGTATCAACGTTATTACCTAAAAGTATGCATTTATAACCATATAGTTTATTTCTCCACTGATTATTTTCTCTTCTTAGGAATAGTGTCAATCTTTGTTGATTACTTGTTTCATATTTCTACCTTAGTTTATTGATGGAGATAATTTTCTTCTAAATCCCAATACGCTGAATATCCTCATAAATGAAAACAGGTATAAAATCATGAATTAAAATAAATACCTTAAGGGAAGAAAGTTTTTGCGGAACAAAAAAATGCAGAATTAAAGAATGTGAATCATACCTCGAAAAAATTAAATAATGCGGAATTAAAGAATGCAAATGGACAATTTTCTTTTGATTTTGAGGAATTAAAGAATGCGAATCAGTAATTAATGTAATGTAAATTAACAAATCAAACGGAGCGCTTGAAAATCTTAAATAATGCGAAACTAAAGAATCCGCATTTTTTTCTTCTGTGTCTTTTTCTTCTGCATTTGTTTCTTCCCTTAAGGTACAATCTATTTGAAAGAGGTTAATGATCTAGCTCTTGTTAGTCCCTTTGGAATTGCTCAAAATAAGTAAACTTATGAAGCATTGTTGAGCATTCAAACATCACTCTTCTATTATAAGAGTACAGTACCCCTTACGTGGATCATTTTTCTGTGGATTAATTTTTGCGACCTTTTTGCATTTCGTGTGGATTACTTTTTGTGACTTATTGCCATTCAAAATATTTTTCATGGATTGATTTTTGTGAGTAAGGGTTTCTTGGGGACTTTATCTAATAATATTTCTTTGCACTGCACCAATTGCTTGTAAAAATATAAAAATAAACAAAGATAGATTACAATTGAAAAGATTTTTCTCTGTGCTTTCCATCGAGAAAAAAAACAACAAATTTTCACGAATAGTTGACTGGAATGCATTTTGCGTGAACAATTATGCACAAATGCAGAGGCAACTTCACGAATTTTCGAAATATAATCCACATGAAAAATAATTCCCGTAAGGTAATCAATGTTTGAAATAGGGCCAATTAATCATTATTAATAAGTAATTTTTGAACCATCAATGATGATTATTTGCCCTTTATTTTAAGCACTGTCAATGTTAAGAAGAAATCCTGATGTTTGAAGAAAGAGTTAATATTAGCACTGTGGAGCAGTGATGTTTGAGCAGTGCTTCCAGCTATGAAGCCTGAATAATTGCTCAAAAATCCTTCCTCCCCAGTACTTATATGAAACACTAGTATTTTATGCACCAGATTCTACAAAAAGATGTAAAGATGTTTCATTACTTTTTTGTCAACAAATATATTACTTTAGAACCATTATCTCACCGATGTTGCGTTTATTTGATATCAAATCTGGCTATTCAAACTATTGGGGAGGAATAACTGACAAAGTAAGTATATTACTGGTGCTGGAAACAATCACTGTGAGGAGTAAAATAAAATCAAGTTAATCATGGTGTAGGAGTGATCTTGGAGCATATTATCTTCATTCATAGTGGTTCCTATTATATTATGATGTGTTTAAAGGAGAACTAAGGTCTGGAATATTTTTTTCCGAGTTTCAGTCTGAATAAAATATCATTACATCTAATCAAACGTTCTCAAATCGCAACAAAACCCTGATATCTGCCTGTGTATTTGCCATTAAAATCGCTAACAGTCGTTGCCATATGTAATTTTTGTTACCATGGTTTTATCCGCAAAATGACATCACATGTGCTACATGATAATATTAAAAACAAAATGTCTGTTGGAAGTCACACATGAAGTTCTAGATCAGAATTCTTCTTCTGAATTGGAAGATAATTCTTATTCAGATATCAATGATTTTGATGGGAAGTAATGTGGTTACTCTTGTGGACCAGAATACTCTAAAGGGGATATTCCATTGAAGAAAAAGAAAAATATCCTTCCTTCGCAAGCCAAAGCAGTACCTGCCTAACATCGTTGAGAAAAAAAGCCACCTCTAACGATTCCAGTTTACCAACTGTTCTAGACATTTTGAGGAACGCTGCTTGATTTGTGGTCTTTGATACGTGCAAATATAATATTTCATACGATTTTATACACTATCTTCGATTAGCCACTTGCTAAAGTTGTTGAAAATATTTTTCTTGCTTTAAGTCTCTCTTTGCTCTGCATCAAAAGTTTGTTTTGATCGATCAGACGGGGGTTGAATATAACTGGCTATTTGATTTGTAATAATAGTATTAATTTTCACACTTCCATGGAGATTTGTTTAGTATTCTAAATTTTATTCAGGGCAGAGCTATTGTGCGAGAAATGTAAAAGACGGCTAACCAAGGACAATCAGCCATTAATTATGTTCGCAAAATTCATGTTAATACCCCCTATTATATCATAATATTAAAGAAAGAGTAAGGTCTGTGTGTGTCTATATTACACACATCAGTGATTTCATTGTATATTTTAATATACGCTCTTCTTCCCAGAAGATATTAACATATTTTAATTCTTTTTTAAAACTAATAAACAACGTAGAAGAAACACTGTTGTTTTTTTTAATCAAAGGTTTTTATGTCGCTCGGTCTTGCAGATAGGTACAAACTTTATCGACTAGATGACATTGGCTATATTATATATAGTAAACGCTAGTAGAGGTTATATTATGGTTTTATGTGACTGTGTAAAAATGATAAAAAACGAATTTCTGGATGTAGTATTCTGTACAAAGAAAGAAGGTTTAAATAAAAATTCACAATCTTTGAACAAATCTTCTAGAACCTCGTTTGTATCTTGTCTTGTCAGGACAATTTTTTGTTAAAAGTCATCATTGGTATACAGTGGCCATCAGACTTAGGTCAGTTGACGTTTTCTATCTTGCAGAGTTCTTTTCATTGCTATCAAAAATTCTCATCATTTCACGGCTACTACATAGCATGGTTACAGAAGTAGCAAATGTGACGTCACATTATAGCTTAAACTTCACGATAACCGAATAAAAAAGCAGACAAATATGACCACCATAGGTCACTTTGTGTGTCAGTTATGGACAAAAGTGACGATATGACATTTTTCCTCTGCAGCAATCATTGTATAACTTTAATCTAAGAAGTAAACGGCAGAATTTTTTTGACCTTAGTTCTCCTTTAACTGGAAAGGTCTATGATTTGTTGATGTGTTTTATATCCTTCTTTGTTAGGGTTATTACGAGAGAGTTCCTGAATATTTTCCTATTTTGAGACGAGAAGTTGTTGGTACTTTTGTTGTTCCTATGGTCCATTCTACCTATCTGATCCACATACAGCATGATGTGACTGATAAACTTCAGTTTTACCCCGTTCAGCAGAGTTATCAAAGAGCTTTGGATGATATCCTTGTCTTTGCAAATTCAGCTAAACAAGCTGGTAAGTCAAGCCTCAAAATAACGGTCGGACATCATCTGTAGTGTCTATCGAGGACATCACCCGTATTGTCTATCGAAGACAGTTTTTAACATCACAGGGGGTATGTCTGGCAGTTATTTAGAGGCTTGTAAGTGCAGATTTATTGACAGTGTGGTCGAAATAAGGAGTGATTTTTGAGCTAGAAAAACCTGAAGTGCAGTACTCTTAACATATGACAGTAGGAATGTCTTTTATATTTAAAAACTAATACTGTCAAATGTATTATCTAATCAATTTATCATCACGTGTTAGCATTTGTTCAGTAATTGTACTTTTCACAAGTAGCATGAGTAAAAAGTTATATAATTTGCTGTATATGTAAAGAGATAATAAATTTCTTATAACCTTCTAATAATTTTAACTGCTTTTTATAGACATAGCTATAATAATATGTCATTTAAAGTAATAGAAAACATGTGTTTGACATATTTGGTTTTTTAGACATGCTATGTATAATAATGTCATGAATAATAAAGAACATGTGTCTGACATAGAACAATGTCTGGCATGATATAGCTTTAGGAGATCTGCCACATAGAAATCTGTTTGCCTGTTTATTCTGTAAAAAATAAAAGTACAAAAGTATAATCTTGCCTGATGTGCTTAATTTAAAACTAAGAGGGTTATTCATTAGGGGCACTTGTCAAATTCATTGATAAACTGATTTAATTGATGTAAAACTGAGGCTCTTTAAATAAATAATATATTTTTACAATAAACAACTATTTTAGGTGATTTTGCAGTTAATCCATCATTTGTATTAGGTCAGAAGGAAAAACAATTACAATACCTTGATTTAGTTACGATTTTAACTTTTAGACATAGCTATAATAATATGTCATAAGTAATAGATATCATGTGTCTGACATATTTGGGTTTTTTAGACATGCTATGTATAATATGTCATGAGTAATAGAGAACATGTGTCTGACATGATATAGCTTTAGGAGATATGCCACATAAATCTATCAGTTTGCGATCATTTTCTGAAGTGCTAGCATTTTAAAATTTGTTACCACCAAATTGCATTTTCAGTCTAATGGACCGAACCTGAAATTTTGTTATGGAATTCTAGACAATGAGACCGCTGGCCATTTTTTTTTATAATTTGATTAATTTGGGACCTAGTATCTTTTAATAAGTGGAATAACTTGAAAATATCACCCAAATATCATACCCAAGTGAGAAGTGGAGATTAGAAAATGTTTTAAATTTTAAATGAAATGAAATGATATTTTCTATGAGGATTTGATCACATTTAAGCAAATATCTTATCCAAGCAAGAAAGCCATTGTGGCTTTAAAACTGGGGAATGAATTGAATTTCATCAAATAATATTGAATAATATTTATTTTTATTTTATAAATTGTTAAAACAATAACACAAATGAGGCTCAAAGCTTTATTCGCTGAAATTTTTACAAATTTGAAACTGTTTTACGCCAAAAATATTTGGAATTTGGCTTTTCATGAATATCGTCTGACAGCGGCCTAAGTAACGTGGATAGCAGGAAATAATCATGAAACTTCCATTTTCAAGGAATTTATTTCGTTATACTGTAACTGTTTCTTTATTGTGCATTTTTTTTATCTATTGATTATATGAATGCTCACATCTTACTGGTGACATCTTTTGACACATTGAAGACATTAAAACATGTCTTTGCTCACTGTTTATTTCAATTTAAATGGTTCTTGACCTTTTCTACGATGTCCAACATTTTCCATATCCAATCAAAACCTTTTTCATTGAAACTTTATCTGTCAATACTTTTTGCATATAATGTTATGATACATTATATCGATTCTGTAGACAGAGCCACTTCAGAAGGTTTCATTGATCGCCTTTCTTTGGACTCACAGCAGAATAAATTAAATTTCACAGCTACAAAAAACAGTTTGGAGAAACTCCTCTATGATAACTTGTTTGCCGTAGTTCGCGATTGTCGGTTCGTTGCTATAATATTTTATGTAATAGATTTTAGAAAATTGCTGACTGTTATTCAACAAATTCTGGAAAAACACAATAGATTTAGATTTGTATATATTACTACGTATATATCTTTTTGAGTTTCCAAACTGTTTAGGAAAGAAAAATGCATCAACACAATGTAAAGTATATATAAATCATATTTCCTTGGTTTTACTTTAACTTGGTGGGCTACTTTCATTGATTTTTCTCTAATAATTAATGTGTTTTTAGGCTTGAACCTTCATATTTGTAACATTGAAAGCTTTGGTTATATGTTAGAAACCTTCACTCGGTATGAGTCACTAAAATCTCGTCAAATATCGTTTGTTGATACAGTTGTTGACTACATGGGTAAGTTAATTTAATATTGAACAAAATATTCACAATGGAGGAGTGATTAAGTATAGTTTCGGAACTATGAAATCTTGTTATATGCAATAATCATTGAACTTAATATACTACGTCCCTTTTGTTTTTTTTAACTGGCCCAATAAAAATGACATTTCATGCACACATCAGCCTCTTATACATAATATTGTGTCTTATTGAAAGTGGAGGAGAAAACGATTTTGTTTTATTTTTCTATTTAAAATAAATCAGTCTATACACTTGCCAAGTTTTAAGTCATACTGTAGGAGTATTTCAATCAAAAGTTTATAATGTCATTACCATCCTGATAATACTTGTGCAACAACATGGTAACAAGTGTGGACATATACAATTCAATTGTGAATAACTTTGAAAATGTTTTGATCTCTTCGATCTTCAGTTTTTTTCTGCATATACTACAACTTATAAAATCTGGCATCTTATGTTGACTTATTTCTAAAATTTATTTTTCTTCAAGGACTAAGGATTTAGAAATATTATATTATAAAGATCTTCTCAAAATTTTGGTCCGACAGCAACTTTTTTGATCTATAGTAACTGACTTTGACCAAATAAAGAGAACTATACAGAAGGGTGTCCACAAGTTTAGTACTTTTAAATAGAACTATACAGAAGGGTGTCAACAAGTTTAGTACTTTTAAAGAGAACTATACAGAAGGGTGTCCACAAGTTTAGTACTTTTTTAGAGAACTATACAGAAGGGTGTCCACAAGTTTAGTACTTTTTTAGAGAACTATACAGAAGGGTGTCCACAAGTTTAGTACTTTTTTAGAGAACTATACAGAAGGGTGTCCACAAGTTTAGTACTTTTTTAGAGAACTATACAGAAGGGTGTCCACAAGTTTAGTACTTTTTTAGAGAACTATACAGAAGGGTGTCCACAAGTTTAGTACTTTTTTAGAGAACTATACAGAAGGGTGTCCACAAGTTTAG
>JAULBZ010002375.1:0-18920 GCA_032360805.1 Neoturris breviconis | reverse complement strand
AGGAAATTATGTATTTTCTATGCTCACTGTGTGGCAGCCATCTTGTTTGACAAACATTTCCTGTTTTCAGAGAAAAGGATTGCTTGTTTTGCCACTTCTTGACATTTTTAGACTCTGAATTTATGAGTATTTTCTGAGTATGTTCAGTGTGTGTCACATATCCATTTGACGTAGAAATTGAAAATTTGACCAAAAAAGGTGATTATGTACCTTTAAGTTAAAAAATAAGAACACAGGACTGAAATTTACAAGCGGTAAGAAACAATCATCTTTTTTTAAAAAAACAGATGTAGCCAAGAGAGAGAAGAAGCCCTGGGATAATTTAAGAAACAGATAAGAAATTTGAGTTCTGAAATTTGAAGAGACTCCTCGCCCAAATTCTAAGTTTGTTATAAGAAAAAAACGCGTATTGAAAAAATGGCATTTTCTGACTACCATACTAGTTTACATTAAATTTTTACATGATGAGATATTTTTTGCGGCAATACAATACTTTTTATCTTAGCCACGGGTTCAACTAAATGTGGATATTTCCACTTGCCAAATTATACGCATGTGAGTAAATGTCAAAGAGCATATGCCCGGAAAGAAATTTATAGTGAAAAGTTATTTCCTTTGATGTTGATTATTAAGATTAAGATTATTAAAACAAAAAGTTCGTTAATTCCGGAATTTTTATAGAAATTTATAGTGAAAAGTTATTTCTTTTGATGTTGAGTATGAAGATTAAGATTAGTAAAACAAAAAGTTCGTTAATTCCGGATTTTTTTTCCCGGGACCATAATATTTGGTTTGTAAAATTGAAAGTTCGTTAGATCTGGCATTCCTTAGATCGGCAGATTTCTATGTAAGTTTGACCTAAATAGTAGAGCTAAAACCAGGAGGATTTTAATTTTCTTTGCTAGATCAAAAAGTTCGTTAGACCGGTAGTCTACTGTATGCATATATGCATGCATATACATGGGCTAGAAATAACAGAAAACTATAAATTACATCGCTAAGATATCGGCATTTTTTGAAACTTTTCTTGTTAATAATATCATGTCATACCGTAAATTCTGGTTTATTATCCCACTCGTAGATCAACTCACTTGTAGATAAGCAACCTCGTTCCCAGGCAAGAAGCCCTGGGAACGAGGTTGGTAGATAAGCCCATCATTTTATCAAAGTTTTTTTACTCCTGCGGATAAGCCTATTCTTTTATTCTCTAATTGAATCCTGGCTACATGCAAGAAATAGGCACACATGATTACAATGCTTCCACCAGGGTCCGGTACTCACTTGGTCAACATTAGTAGATTAGAGGGATATGTTTTACCAAAACCGGAGAGTGTGTTTCATCTTAATAGTGATAATGATAGTAGTGGAAACGATTCAGAGACCCTGTGTTTTGGTATGTTGAGAATGAAAAGTATAATATTCAAACATATTTAAACAATTGTTAGGCACATTTATTTACCAATGCTTTTTTCCTTCCTCGGATAAGCCAGCTATAAGACCGAGGTTATAGGCCAGATTCTACCGTATACCTCAATACCTTTCCATATACAATTTTTTATTCTCAGCTATAACACTGCAGTAAAATATGTGGTAAGCCAAATGGCACCCTACTTAACAGAAATGCTGTTCCCCAAAACTCTAAGCTATGAGACTTCTGTTTATTAAGTCTCCTAGAGAATCAACAATACAAGTAAATGCATTGTAACCTGATCTGTAACCTGATTTGAAATGCTTACAGTTGCTGATAGCTTTTCATTTCCAAAATATCCTGCTTTGCTTCTTCATAAACGATTTCACAAATCAACCGGATGCATTTGCACCGTGCAAACGATTACATGCCTATCTCACTCGAGCTGATGAAACTGGTTTATAGCTACATAAGTCATTAGAAAAAGACTAGCTACTATGGTTTATTTAATCTTCTTCTTGTTTGGACTACTAGTTTCTGCAAACTTTAATTCTATTTCATTTTTTTATTGGAATCATTGCCTATTAAATATGACGATCGTCAGAAAATGGACCTCACAATTAAGGTGTAAGATATAAAAAACAAGTATATAATTGCCTTATCATCGATGTAATAAATAAAATGGTACACGTTACCTAACCTCGTTCCCAGGGCTTCTTGCCTTTTCGAAACACGGAAGAGCCGCTCTTCGTGTTTTGAAAAGGCAAAAAGCCCTGGAAACGAGATTGACACGTTACCCAGTGGACAAAATATTGTTCAGAGTCCGCAGTAAAGATGCTAGAACAACGTTTTCAAAGTTGGCCTAGTATCTTTACTGCGGACGTTGAACAGGTTTTTATCCAGTGGGCATGACCTACAATATGACCTACAATTGACCTAAAGTTATAGAGGAAATATGGGTCCTGCATCTTGGGACTTTACCTACACCACTACTTTAGCTACCATCTTGGGACTTTACCTACACCACTACTTTAGCTACCGCCTTCTTTAGATTGCTTTCTTTGCTGCCTTTTTCCACGGAACATGATGGAAGAAAAATACACAGCCCATGATTTCAATGCTTTTCTTGTTACGCAGAAATTCAATAATGTAAAATGTTCGTTACACATAAACCTCTGTATATTGCAAGATATATAGTTCTTCTTGCATATACACATACAGTCAATATGCCGGATATTAAACTGCGTCAACAATTATAAATGCAATATCACCAAGAGTTTGTCGTGAGTAGTGATGTGTAGCTACGAGTATGTACGATCCTATTAAAAGATGAAAGAAAACGATCAAAATTTACTGGTATTTATTGTATTTTAACCCTCCATGCGCCTTTAATCAGCGTAGAGAAGACGTCGTTTTGACCTCTAGATAAACATAAAAGTCTTGAAAATCATAAAGTGTGCATAAATAGATCTTTCTTTCTCTATACAATTTATAAAGTTTAATTTACACTACGCAAAAAGATCCATGCAAAAGCCAAAAAGAAAATATTCTATTGGCAGAATTTGAATGTGACCTCAATTTCAAATAATAGAATGTTCTTTTGGTTTTCACATGGAATTTTTCGCCTTTGGAAATGAATGTTGCAATTGTTTCATATTACTATTACCTACCGGACCCCGTATACCTTTACGCATGAACTGTGCATTGACATAAAATGAGATATTAACGTCGTTTACCTGTCTACCAACTCCATGTTGATTTAGATGCACGTTCAGCACTGTTAAAGCATTGTGATGATGATGCGATTGAAATTGACCAATTGTTGTGTATATGACAACAAAAGTTATTTGATTCAATCTAAAACAGAGTTTCACAGCATCAATCTCCTTCGCAAAGTCTTATGCGCGCACCCGCAAAAACAACAACGCGCGCCCGAAAAAAGCAATCAAGATTGCCAAATATGATATAGACCTATTCACAAATAGCTACATAAAAACAAGGCTAATAATGATACCGAGGTTGTATACGGAGTTTATACGGACCTTTTCATAAATACATGAAAACGAGCGTAGGCTGCTCAAAGTATAACTTTTTGACATCCTTTTTGTGCAGTGCCCTAAACAAAATAGAAACTATTGTATTGCAACAAGTTCTACTTTGAGCAGCCTACGCTCGTTTTCATGTATTTATGAAAAGGTCCGTATAAACTCCGTATACAACCTCGGTATTATTATTCGATATTCGGTAGACTAAGACTAAGAATAGATATTCGGTAGACTAAGAATGCGTAGGAAATAACCATAATACATAATATTCTAATATTCTGAGAAATGACCATGGTAGTAGGTAGAATGGGTGAAAAGACTTTTTGAAGACTTTAAATGGTGAAGTAAAAAGAAACGGAGAAAATGATTATTCTGTTTACAAAACCAACTCACATGAGAATGAAAAGCATATACATGTGCAACCATTTTTGCAACGTATTTCTTTAATGAATTAATCCAGTAAGTTTGGAAGCCAACCTGGAAGAAAATGTGAAATGTAAATATGCATTTTCGTTCGATGGAAAATCATGAAGAGGAAAGCAATGATAAGTTTATTAAGGTTATCCAGTAAAGCATCAGTTTATACAGATCATAATAGAACCATACCTCGTTCTTCTTAGTGTTATGTCTTTGCGCCTTAAAAAAACCACCTGCTCCCTCCTATAAAGAAAATGTACTTTATAGCATATTAATATAGCTATATTTATAGAGGAATATGATTATAGCTGTACGTTAAATGAAGTTCGAATACAATAGCCTCCCGTTAAGTGGAACCTAAACCTGCATCTCAGATCTATTTGCCCTCCTAAAATCTAATGTAAGTCTAGAATCCGCGAGAAGGTATAGGACAGAAGGGGCGCCTTATACGACTTATTTTATAATTTTAGGGAGAATAACCATTTAAACCTCGTTTCCAGGGCTTCTTCTTTCTTGACGTTTAACGTCAAGAGAGAAGAAGCCCTGGGAACGAGGTTGTAACCGTTTGTATATTAATAGAACCCAAATAAATGTTCATTATTATTATTGTTATTATACTTAGCTGGTGGAAGCCTAATTCGTTAAAAACTTCCCAACAGGTTAAAACTTGTTCAAAGTCCGCAGTAAAGATGCTAGAACAACGCTTTCAATGTTGCTCTAGCGCCTTAACTTAACAAGCTATTGCCCACTGTTTTTTTCGGTAATAGCAATATGATAAAGTTTCAAACCACAGCAGTAAATTTGAGAAAGATTAATCTACAATAAAGAGCGCTAAGTCAACGAGCTTGCAATTGATTGGCTTCTTCGGTACGAAGAAACCAAACAATTGCAAGATCGTTGATTTGACACTCTTCCCCTGGTATAGGATTTTTGAGATGGTCCCTAACATTCCTTATATCACATAGCTATTAGCAAAAGTGCCACTACTTTAGTGGAAGAATTTGCATTAAATGTACGTCAAGGGAGAAATGGTCACAGTTATCTTGTTTTCAACACTTTACATACCTCTAAGAGTTCTTTTGTAAAATTTGTTGAAACGAAAGGATACCACAATATATTTTGATGTGCTTGCTAAATCGGAATAAATACGAGAAAATTAATTTCTAGGCAAGGAGAGGGATGACATTTAAAAGTACACTAGTCGTTAAAGTGATGATAAAAATATGCTTTTTTCATATTAGACAATGCAGTAGATTATGCCTTATTTACATTCTATATATGAATTCCTTCGTACAGCTTCAGTTATTCTCTATATTATTTCTCAACACAAGTGCTTGTACTGGCTACTTTTGTTCATTAGTATAATTGTGACCTTGCAGACACTCGACGTCCTGGTCTAATCAACGTCACAAAGACGTCTAGGCGTCAAAATGACATCTTTTTGACGTTGATTAGACGTCAGGTGCTCATTTGGAAAAGATTGTCGAAGAAATGGCAATACATTAGCCCTTTATGTAAATTAATTCCAAACTCAGTTGAGTGTAGTTTGCCATATATCTATGCATAAACCTTCTCTATTTTCGTTCTAAAAACAATAGTTGTGTTCTTACCGAATCCTTTTTGGGTTCTAGGTGAAGATTTGTAATAAATTCATGATGTAAATAACGATCTTCCCAATCCTATAAATTTCAAGAACATTATGATCTCAATAAATTTTCAATTATAACTCAACATTTTCCCAAAGAATCCCTATCATTATCAATATGTATCAAATATATGCCACTCCATCACTCATTGATTTTACATGCAAGAGACTGTTCAAGAATATTCTCTTGCGAGACTCGCTAAAAGAAAATTCGTGAGTAAAGTTCTGCTTCCAGGGAAGATTTAGTCAGAAATAATTTCCTACGTACGACGAAAATGACAAAGACTTACAATTCTATTCTCGAATAGTTGATACATATCGTTGTTTTTAAATCGAACTATATATGACTCAGTTTCTTTCAGATGACCATGCACGTTCATGTTTGTAAGATACATAAAGATTCCCTTTAACATAAGAGAGAATCATCGAGTTTATGTACAGTTTATAGTTAAGGTTGTTTCTACAAGGAGCTCCTTTATTTTTATCGTAGGCAGAACAAGTGGTTCCGCCCATGTGTGTATGTATATGCAGACAGTGTAAGTCCATATATACACAGTGAGCAGAAACTTGTTCAAAGTCCGCAGTAAAGACACTAGAACAATGTTGTTTTAGCAACTTTACTGCTGAATTTAAACAAGTTTTTGCTCATTGGGTATGTTGACGAATATATATGATTTCACTTACAAAGAAACCAATGAATATGAAAATATTGAACCGAAAGAAGAGAAGAAAAAGGAAAACTTACGACTTTTCTTGCATTTGCAGAAAAAGCCATATCTTGATCAAATTCTTGTGATTTAAACGGATCAACAACCATTTGGTCAATAACAGATGCTTTGATTAAGTAGATACTTGACACAAATGGAACGATCCAAACACCTCGTCGAACATAGTTGACAATGTCAATGTAATCCGATGACCGAGCGTAAAATCCATCAGCGCCAAGAGCACCCCAAAAATTTGAAAACATCATGCCAGGTTTAGAAACCATTGGAACTAAGAAATTTCTAGATTAAAAGAATAAAATATTATTCAGTGGACAAAAACCTGTTCAAATTCCACAGTAAAGACACTAGAACAATGTTGTTTTAGCACCTTTACTCCTGAATTTGAACAAGTTTTTGCTCGTCGGGTATGTTGACGAATAGCTCACTATTTGGCATAGATCATAGTCACAAAAAAGAGACTATGGTTAAATAGAACAGCTTTTTCACCAACCTCGATCCCAGCGCTTCTTCTCTTTTTAACTGAAGACGAGAAATTTAGACGTCATGAGAGTAGAAGCCCTGGGATCGAGGTTGCTTTTTCACATTAAAATATATTTTTTTGTTTTTTGTTTTTAATTGGAATATAAATACTTTGAGATAGACATAAAACAATGAAAGAGGTGTTTCTTGAGCTAAGTAAACTTGTTACATATAATAACTTCCTTTTGTGACTTGAAGTCACTTGAGGACTATCTAACAAACAACTACTACCAAATTAAATATCAGAAAAAATTCAGAAAGAGCAAATGACCAAATTCATTTGAGTGAGAATGAGTATAAAATCGCTTTTTATTTATCTCACCTGTTTTGTTCAAGAAGTAATTGAAGAGAATTTCTGTTTGACAAAGTCACTGCAGCATCAATTGAAAAGTAATAATCACATTTCACTTTTTTACAATGTGCAATTCCCATATTACGACCTTCTACCTCATCTATGAAGCGTTTTGGTCCTTTGTAAGTAATTGACCTATACTCGTGTTGATGTATTTTAATCCATCGTTCAACATGAACATCATGGAGGTGCTCCTATAATACGTATAATACAGTACTAATCCAATGAGAAAATATTGTTCAAAGTCAGCAGTAAAGACGCTATAACAACGTCTAACAACGCTGTTCTAGTGTCTTTATTGCGAACTTTGAACAAGTTTTTGTTCACTTCTGGGAACGATGTTTAATTTTTATTTAACAATCTTGATGATATAATACATGTTTTGAATGAAGTATCTGTATATGAAAACTTTCTTCTTAACACCATACTATTACGCTAGGTAATATGTAATAAGTAAAAGTAAGGTGTTTAGAAGGAACAGAAATTTCAACAAGTTTTCAGATACAAAATACGAATATACACTGTTAAATTGGTTTCCTTAAAATGCAATAAAATCTCATCCTCGTTCCCAGGGCTTCTTCTCTCTTGACGACGAGGTTGAATAAAATCTACCTTTACTACACACCGTGTTAAAGAGTATCAAATGCACTGCGTAAAAGACTACACGTATAGCTCCGTATTAGGACTGTGTATTACCATATATGGATATGGAACTATACGGTTTCACACTATAAGATCCGAATGAAATATATATTAGCTACAAAGGAAAAAGCAGGGCCATCTTTGAAATAAATAAAACTTATATAAACAGCGTGAAAGAATAATGACCATGGTCCAGGACATCATCGACTGTTCATTACCATATTTGGGTTTATTTCCATATAGGATACCAAGTCCGTATACAGAAAAATATGGGAGCAACTTTTTTTAGTCTTTTGATCTTTCACGCTTTGATACTTACGATGCTATGAAGAAATATATCAAGTTTTCCCTTTGAATAATCAATATTTGAAATGTGGTCGAGAAATGACTGAACAAATGGTGTTTCTTTTGAAATGAACAATCCAATTAGAACGTTAGGCCATAGATCTTTCTAAAAATAACAAAACTCGCGTATAGCAGGCTGATTTCCACTAGACGAAAATTCGCTGCGAAAGTCAAAAGAAGACGTTCCATTAGTAGGAATTGACGCTACATGATTGTGACATCAATTTCTTCTAATGAATTGTCTTCTTTTGTTTTTTCCCAACCTCGTTCCCATGGCTTGTCGCCTATTTAAACACGAAAGAGCGGCTCTTCCGTGTTCAAAAAGGCAAGAAGCCCTGGGAACAAAGTTGGTTTTTCCCCATAGTGGAGTTTAGCCATCAGATAATTTTCCTTGCAATGATTCTACACTGATCTTATATTGATAATTAAAAGCTTATTTTAAAAACATTTTGTAAGTGAAGTAAAAAATTTTTTGCTGAACTTAAATTTAAAAGTTCAGAATTTTAGTAACAGATCCATACCTTAATATCTTTTAACAGATAAGCATTTTCTTTGCAAGCAGTGCATCCTTCAGCAAAACTCCAAGAATGTGAAATATAATTTCCTAAATGATTTAAATAATCTTTACTTGGACCATTTCCATGGATGACAACAGGTAATGTATCAAACCGATGATTGCGAACTTTTGTATCTATGTCATCAAAATATAATTCGACATCATCTTCGTTACCATTTAATGTTTGAAAGAAGTTGGCATCATTATCTAACTTTATGTTGTATATCTCCTGAAATAAATGTTACAATATGTTAAAAATTATTATTATCTTATAAAAACGTAAAGCACATACACCCTCATTCAGTTGTAAAAATGTTTAATCCAGTGAACGGTAACATCTGGAAAATTTAAAATGAAAATTTAAGTAACGTTTGTGGTAATGAAATTCAAAAGCATTTCATTTGGATTGCATCTAAAATCACCTTTCGGTTTTCAACCTTACAAAGTACCCTGTCTTTACTTTAAAAGGTTTGCTTAGAAGGTATTGAATGTTAAAAAGCAAATATTACACTTCAATTCAGCACCATCAAATATTGTAGCATATCAATTCTCGTTACGAATCACTTTTTTTTATTTTTGGTCTAAATTTGCCCCAAAAAGGGTATTTTTGGTTCAAAATGTCGAATATTGCATACTATGAGATTTTGATATCAACACCATCAAACTTGGTGGCATACCAATGTTCATTAAAAACGAAGCACAATTCATTTTTGGCCTAAATTTGGTCCATATTTACCTAAAAATGTGTCTGACGTAAATATTTTTTACATTTATCAGCTTCTGGTAGGTTCTGGTTGATTTTGATGATCAATTCTATTCGGTCTTGGTGGTTCTACATGGTTCAGGTTGGTTCTGGTGAATTCAACTTTTACTTGTCTTGCGTTGTTATTCCACTACTGGAAAATACTGACCTTTACTAGCCATAATTCTCTAAATGTAGCTATTAATTTTGCCTTTTCAGCAATTTTTTCCTCTAATATGTTCTCTTGATGACGATTTTACCTTTTAGCTGAACTTTTAGGACAGAGCTTACCTCGCTTCAGGCGGGCTATGATCAAACAACGTTTAATCAAACTAGCACGCGGTTCATTTGAGGGAAGTCCAGTAATAACAAAGAGAAGGAAATATATTGATGGAAAAAGATAAGTACAGTGCTCTCAACCTCGTTGCCAGGGCTTCTTCTCTCTTGACGTTTAAGGCTAAACGTCAAAAGAGAAGAAGCCCTGGGAACGAGGTTGCACTTCTCTAGAACATTCCACAAATGATGAAAGCGAGGCGTTTGTTGTTCACGTATAAACTTATTGCATTGCAACAAGTTTATACTTTGAGCAGCAAACGCCTCACTTTCATCATTTATAAAAAGGTCTTAATACCCTAATCATCAAGCTCGTCCTCAGCTCCTTTTGACTTTTTTTTATTTTTTTCGGATCCGAGAAAAATAAAAAAAAGTCGAAAGGAGCTGGGGACGAGCTTGCCTAATCATAATACCCTTCAATATACCTTGTATACTAAATATGCGTTTGTGAAGTATAGTTGTGGATCACCATAATCTAGTTCCTTTAAGTTTAATAATTTGTAAACTGAAGGTGCATAACCAATAAAACCTAGAAACAAAATAAAGAAAAAGTTACCGATAACCAGTCTATTACTCGTTTGTAAAAGTTGCTAGGCCAGAATAATATCAATCGATATAAGACATTAACAAGTCATTATTAACAAACCTCCAGCGTTTAGATATCTGTATCCATAGTCAATTGGTGGATAGTCAATCTAAAATAAACACAGTTATGAACTTTTAGAAAGAAAAATTGTTCTACATACCCTGGTAGTATTTTCCGAATCCCATTTCAAAAGACGTCGTTTTGTAACGTCGTATCTGCAGGATTGGTGGATTGGAAGAAGTTAAAATCGTGAATTTGATTAAAATATTAAATTTGCAATAAAGAGTGATAAATCAAGATGCTTGCAATTGATATCAACTAGACAAAAAACTTGTTCAAAGTCCGCAATCAAAACGCTAGAATAAGGTCTTTCAAAGTTCTAGCGTCTTTACTGCGGACTTTGAACAAGTTTTTGCCCACTGGGTAGGTTTCGCTGTAATCAAATGCGAAATTGTTGACTGAGCACTTTCCTCCGCAAAAAAAAACAAACATTGGAGTGTCCTTACAGCTAAATACTCATCTGGCCAACATAATTCTTCTGATGAAAATAAAACGTTTGCATCTGACTCTTTAAATTTTTGAATCATTTCGTTTTGATCATCGGTGAAGAGAGCATGACTAAAATAATAAGTTAGTACTTAATCCAACCTCGTTCCCAGGGCTTCTTGCCTTTTGAACACGGAAGAGCCGCTCTTCCGTGTTCGAAAAGGCAAGAAGCCCTGGGAACGAGGTTGTACTTAATCTAATCGCATCTTATTTTCCCCGCCAGGAGAATAGGTTGTCATAGAGTCGCTTGGAAGCTAAATCTAGTACCCTACCGGCACACGACGTTGTAACAACGTCGCTATTATGTTGTGTGGCCACTGGGTAAACGGGAAAAAACAAGAACAAGTGAAGTAAGATACCAACCTGTCAGTAACCATAATTAGGAGGTTTTTATCATTTTTGTATTGCTTTAAACCTTGACGTAAAGTTTTGATTTTATGACTATCTCCTGGTCCATTCATTCCTCCATCCAATGTCTGAAAAAAAATGGGCGATTTTATATGGTTTTTGTTTTCTTTGGTGGTATGTAGTAAAAATATCGACTGTGTGAAGAACTACAGAATACACGTCGCGACGTTGATTTGACGTTGTTCCGACGTCGAGGTGTGCCCACTGTGCACATGGTATACCTTATATGACACACACAGTATGGGACCCTTGGTATAAAAGCGAAATAGAGAATTGATAAGAAATAATAAATACCGCACCCCTTGCTATAATCCCTTGAAAATAACCTTGAAAATAATTGTAAAACAAATATTAAAATATTTAAGGAAGAAAGGAACTTAACCCTTCGTTAGTATGGTGTGGATCCCCTGAATTATTAAATTTTTCTGTGAAAGTAACATAACAAAATTTATGGCTGCCACACAGTTAGCATAAAAAATACAAAACTTTAATCACTTGTATCTCCACTAATAGTTGTCTTTAAAGAACGAAATTTTCAGAGTGTGTTACTGACATTACAAGCTTTCATGTTATTTATTTGGAATTTTGACCAAAACAGGGTGATTATGTGACTTTAATATTAGTATTCCTCCTTCCTTTTTCCTCCATAGACCAAGAAAATAAAATATTGTAAATAATTAAAGGTTGAAAACAAATTTGGGAAATGATAACCAAGTACTAGTCAGGCCACCCAACGCCACCCAACGCTTCTTTTCATATGTTTTTCTCTCAGATATTTATATTTACTGTACTTCATGTCAAAAAAAACTCAGAAAATAGATGGTAGGTGAGAAGAAAAAGAAGAGCTTAGTATACTAGGCTAACCAACACTAATCTACCTTAACTCCCGTTATCTTTGCACACTTTTAATTTTCGCGCATAGAAGGGGCGCGAATAAGCAATATATTTCTCGCAGTCAGGCGTGCGAAAGTTAGAGGGTGCGAATTAAAACAATATTCCAAAAATTCTATTTAATACGAAGCAGACTAGGGAGGGAGTGGTGTATTCTTTTGAAAAGGAACAACAGATATCTTTTTCTCACACTTCTTCTACATAATAAGGTCTATACAAGTCTAATTCTCTCCCTCTGTTACACATCTAGTTTTTTTAGTATTTCGTATCCCTCGATTTCACGTACATTTCGATGTAAATCTAGCTACGATTTAGCTTAAGTTTTCATTTTTTTCCAAAACGGGGTTACACGAAAATTAAGGGATGCGCGAAATTGGCATATTTGCTGTGCGCGAAAATAAAGGGCGCGAAAAATAAAGTCCACGAATACATTGGGAATTAAGGTATGAAACGTTGATTCTAAACAATTTAACAATAACCTCAATATCCAATCCATAAGTTACAGCAGATCTCATGAATCTGATAAAGTCGTCATTTTTAATATTTCTTCTAGATTCAACAGTAAATATTTTTAATCGAAGACCTAAATAAATATAAATAGAATTAAAAGCTTATCACAGTGGACTAGAAAGCCTCTTTATTGCCAACTTTGAACAAGTTTTGTGGGATTTCTGGGATTTCTATCCCACCTCCTCTCTCCTGATAACTGCGAGAACAATTAAAAACGACAGCAATAAAAACTTTATGTCAGGCAACAGAAGATGAAAATGGAATTCATGTATTTTGGATAGTTTGGATATCTGGTAGACCTATACAGTACACGAGTTTAAATGTAATAAGAATAAGCATTATCCAATCTTGTGTTAGTCAACAATTGATCTTGCAATGGATTGGTTTCTTCGTACCAATCCATTACAAGCTCATTGACCTAACACGCTTCTGCACAGATTCATTTTTATTGAATTTAGTCAATTTTAGTAGATTTAACACTAACAAAAAAGTTGGTTTTAGAGCGAAATTTTGACATGGTTTCTTATCAACTCTTCACTGATTGATTTCAGCTTTGAGTTTCTTTCAGTCTTGATCGATTCATAGTTATTACCAGTTTTTGTCTGTGTTCTCCTGGGTGTTACTTTATCAGCTCGATTATCTGTATCACTCGTTGAACAAAACCCACAGAATTTATTACAATTTTCTTCCATCCATTGCATATGATTATCGGCCGTGCAATAGGCTTGGTCATAATCATTGCAAGCATCATATCTATCTTCACAATCTGAAATAGACAAATGTAAAGGCGGATTTCCACTATGCGAATACCGTAATGCATCGATTAAACGCCCCTTAACCCCCCCTCCCTCAAATAAGCGCTCCCCCTTTTCACAAAAATTTGAATAAGCAACCCCTCCCCCCCCCCCTCAAATAAGCGACCCTTCTAGAAATTTCAAAATTAAATAAGCGCCCGGGCGTTTAATCGATTATGGTATTCGTTCACACGAATTCTAATTGAAGTCATTTGATTGGTTGAAAGCGACGTCGCCTAACATGTGACGTACCTTTAAACCAATGTAATGGCTTCATTTATAGAATTCGTGCAAACGAATTCGCCTAGTGAAAGTCTGCTTTAATTTTCATTGACTGTTTTCTAAGACTTGCAGCCCATATAAAGGCACTAGACTGCTGCAAAAGATAATATTATTTATTAGCCTGCTATAACGCACACACAAACAGCCCACACTATACAGATCTATACCTTTCCTCTCAGTAATACGTGAGACTCTTAATAATACGCGAGGGACTCGATAATAAGGAAAAAACACAGTAAAAATCCAGAATGAAGCAGTTTTTGACTGTGGGCACACTGACGTAAAGAAACTTACATTCGCTTGTTAATGATATTGTGATAATGCACATGAGTACGATGATGCATTTAATCATTCTGTACGTTGATTTCCATTCGGTTAAATTATCTTATCATTTCTTTTATCATTTTTCTCAAATTCATCGTAAAAATGTCTGAATGTTGTTTCATGATACATAATAAAGTTTACAACATTTAATTCGGAAACAGTCACTTTTATATTCGTATATTTTTTAAGTCGTGTCAATATATTCTCCATCGTAGATCTTAATTAAAAACGATATCTAATAACATGACGCAATACTGTATGCGACAGTTCTGATGTTCCAACATAATTGGAAATGTTGTTTCTTTACGATTCTGCTCGGTGAGTATTGAGCGCATGTCTCGGTCTGAATAGCGAATCATTTCGTTTAAACTTTTTTTATGTTAACATCATTTTTATTTTAGCACCTATGGCAAGTATTAAACGCGCGGTGATGATATATAGCATTTTCAGTAAATGATTAAAATTCACAAATGGTTCTAGGATAAAGATCAGGAATCAAACAACCTCGTTCCCAGTGCTTCTTCACGAAAAGAAGCCCTGGGAACGAGGTTAGGGAGCAAAACAATATACTCAGTGGGCAAAGACTTGTTCAAAGTTTGCAGTAAAGACGCTAGTATTAAACGCATCGTCAACAGGTCAACAGCTTGTACCCCGTGCTGCAATGTACGATTACGAAGAACGCATATCTAACTTGAATAACAACGATAACCAGAATATAGAAATCAACAAGTTGAGTAACCTAGTTACCAGTGTTAGAAAAAGGCGAAGAATTAGAAGTACAAAGAGGCATCATTAAAAATTACATTATCATACTCGTACCCAGCGCTGATAGTTTCTATTAATACGGAATGTCGAAGAACATCCGATTTAACAGAGGCAAATAGCCCTGGGAACGAGATTGATTTATTATAATAGTTCAAACGAACTGGGAGGGTGAACAAAATCCATTATTATTTCCACGGTTTTTCTTTCAGAAAAGATTTGTGAAAATATCCCTCTATTTAGCGGGTGGACTAAACGGTTTTTTTTGCCCACGTAATGATAATGAGTAGCTATTTGAATTTTAAGGACATATACGTCAAAGGAGGGGTAGATAAATATAGAGGAAAAATAAATGTTGTAATATGTATTTATTGTACGGAGAGTACAATTACAATTTACGAGACAATATAACAATATCTCTGATTAATGAGTTTTTAATTGTTTTTTAGAGGACGAAGAAATAAAGTAAAGTTTTATTATGATGTATATATAACTTTAAGTAAGCGTTAGAGTAACCTGTAGAGTAACCTATGGGTAACTCCGCGGAAACTCTGAAACTATCAGTATTTCTAAGGCGTTTTGGGCACTATCCTTGCCTTCTTTTATGAGCTCTATCTTCATTGTTTACTACGTACACTTCTCGCAAAGGATAAAATAAGTCCATTAGTTCGTTCCTTTGTTTAGACTTTCACTATTGGTCACCATTCGCTAGCTCGCCAATCAGCTCCAGGTATTATCATTTGTTTGGACTTTCACTATTGGTCACCATTCGCTAGCTCGCCAATCAGCTCCAGGTATTATCATTTGTTTAGACTTTCACTATTGGTCACCATTCGCTAGCTCGACAATCAGCTCCAGGTATTATCATTTGTTTGGACTTTCACTATTGGTCACCATTCGCTAGCTCGACAATCAGCTCCAGGTATTATCATTTGTTTGGACTTTCCCTATTGGTCACCATTCGCTAGCTCGACAATCAGCTCCAGGTATTATCATCCAGATGCTTCAGGAGGAAAGGCGTAGAGGAATATTTAAAGATGAACTGCTTATACAATCAAAAACCGGAAACATAATATGCTTTTGAAAAGAAACTACTTAACAATAGAAAATGTTTACTTAGTGAAATCAGACACTGTTTCACTGTCCTTGTGTTAAATAGTTCGCAAAGAAATCAAAAAAGCACTTTGCGACTCAAAAATTATACCAGTCAATAAAGTTCTCATTTTAACTATTTGAGAAAATACATATAAAACAAATACACGGCGTTATTGCAGTGGATGGAAAGGCGAGTGGGAATGTCATATTTTATCCTGTGATAATTTCACATTGTGTTTAGGCAGAAGTCAAAGCTTCAACCTCGTTTCCAGGGCAAGAAACCCTGGGAACGAGGTTGGTCAAATCTTTACAAATATCGATTTATTTGAAGGTCTATGATCGTTTCATTCGATTGTATAAAAGGGAAATTGATAATTTAACAACCTCTGGGTACTTTACCTCTTAGATAGTGGCGTTCTCATGGCTAATTTCCGCTCAAGTGGCCATGGAGACGAGGTTGGCCGCAGATAAAGTTCGATAATGTGAAATTCGAAGAATTGTACGCCATAGTCTGTGAAAGCTATGATGGAAGAGACTAACATGGGGGCATTATTCTTTTAATCGCATGTTTCGATTATTAGACATTAAGAGAAAAGATTGTTGGGATCGAATCGAGGTAGCCGATGTTTAAATTTAAGCGCAAAACGGCAAAAATCTGAGGAAAAGTCAATAGATTTAGATTATCGCTGAGTTTCCTCAAACTGTTTCTTGGAATGTGATATACATCTTAAAGCTAGAAAATAAAATGTAAACAAAGATACCTAGTTTAGCTCTGTCCACAGACATTAATTCCTAAGGTTAAATCAAATTGCCAACCTCGTTCCCATGTTTCTCACAGCGTTAAACGTCAACAGAAAAGAAGCCCAAGGAACAAGGTTTGTCAAAAATTGCACGTTTTTATAAATTTTGTATAGGAATCCGGACTATTTTTTTATGTGTACGAGGCTAAATATCGTGCATCCTGTAACACGACAACAAAACATTTTGATGATTCTTATTTTTTTAAATCGCGTCAACAACACGTCGATTTTCAACATTCATATGTTCATGCAGTTCATTTATCATCCCTTATTTTGCAATACAAATATAATATAAATCAAAGAAAAGATGCCTTACGTTTCTTCCGGAGGTTGGTTATTCATTCCATTTACTCTTTCTTAGTTTGGCGGGTGTTGAAAATATGTCTGGTTCGCGTGGTGTCCATCATCCGACCGACCGAGTTTTAGTGTAGAACGGAAAAATTTGGCGGATTTCACTCGGGTGATAGCAAAATTTTGCATGTCCATTCGGCAAAATTCCTTTCTAAAACATAATTTTCAGTAAGAGATAAATAGCTACATCATCTAACATTAGCTAGCTAGCTAGAAAGTTATTTTTGCACACGAAATCATACTCAAAAAACACAGTCAAAAATGACATTGGCATTTTGCGCTCTCTCGCTTCATACGCCATTGATTGATTGATTGATTGATTTTCCCAAACTTTGGTCTTTACTCAAGGGCACAACCAGTTTTACTACTTTTGCTGAAATAACAATAAAATTGTAGTGACGTTTTCTGCGTGATGGCAAGATGACCCTTTTCGATTTAAACTAAGGGTTGAATCACTACTTCTCGATATTTTCCATCCTGCTAGCGTCATTTTGATCAGACGCTACCTTCTTGACTCCCTTTTAATAAAAACATTTTTACGTAGCTTCCACATTGGCAAGATCCGTAAAAGAGGAGCGTATACCTCATTTTCAAGGGGGTGAAAAATATCTAAAATTATATTAAGCACATGTGAATTTTGAGCTGTTATGGCCTCCGTTTATATATCCTATATATATATCCTACATATACCTTGCAGCAAAAAAATATAATTTATTCACTTTTCACTTGCTTTTTACTTTTTGAAAAATTTAGGAATTTGTAATGGCATGTAAAAAAAGGCTCTAAAAATAGGTCATTTCCGCCCAAAACAGCAGTGCCCTGGGCACCCCTGTGAATGTCTATGGTATTGGCACCCTCTTCTCACTTATGCAGGGAAGATATATTGGTTCGAAACATTTTTACAATAAACGTATTTTAGTTTAGGGGTCAGTCAAAATTTGAAACCGACTACACTTTTAGCATTCATTGGACGTTTAGGGGATAAGGGGGGTTGGGTCAATCCAATGGATGTAAAAATTTTGATGCAAAAGTTTGTAAAACTTTCTGCTGTTCTTGGTAACGAAGCGTTGGTGTTATTACTCTACTTTGTGTTGATAGTCATCTGGGCCAAGTTGTTCGAAAGCTGATTAATTCTAGATTAAATTGTCTTTTCACGACATTCGATTGGAAAGTAGTTTTTATCTGGGTTTAATCCTAGATTAGCGTTAATCTGCTTTCGAACAGCTGAGCCCTGTAGTACATCCTCCATGAAAAACAAAATGGCTTCCAAAAAATACATTACACTGGCTACAGTATGCAAATGGCTAGCTTGAAGAAGAACTTGAAGAATCGGTGCCGTGAAATTAAAGTATTGCATGCATATCAAAATGGCTGAAATGAAAGTGATGTCCATTTGGTAATACATGAGCAGACAAACTGACTTTTTGATGCATCTAGCTTAAGTGGTCAAGTTCAAATAAATATATTTTTTAAGAATGGACGCTAGCAGGTAAGGGAGTAGGGGTCAACCCTTAGTGTCCAATGTTTGCTAAGCGTAGTCGGTTTCGTTAAGCGTTGTACCCGTCCTCTACCTATTAATGGTAGTTTTCCTAGTTTTTAGGTTGTCAAGGGTGAGACTTCCTCCTTCAACGGCCTGATGGTTATTACAATATAATTAGAAAGTATAAAAACATTATATATTCGCTAGCGTGATTATGGGTACAACAGCACACTTCTTCCCTTAAATGATCCAAGTGTATCAGATTTGATTTGCTTCATTGTATATTCAGACATGCCACTCTTCCGGCCTGGGCCGGAATTCCGGCCGGAGAGAGTTGAGATCGTGATATGTTCCGGCTC
>JAULBZ010002374.1:0-18926 GCA_032360805.1 Neoturris breviconis | reverse complement strand
ACTGATGTGGATTCCCTAAGGACAATAAACTTCCGATTACTTACTTACTTACTTACCATATATACTTAACTACTGTATTTCACTTACTATAAAAAAATAATAATAATATTTTAGGGGGGGTTCAAGAGATTTTTTTGTATTTAGCCATACAGGGGGGGGTGAGGTTCGCAATTTTTTAGTTTGAGGTGGGGGTTGATCTCTATAGAGGGGGTTAATTTTTCAGGGGGTCAGAGGGGTATTACACACTATGTATAACTCATTTACAAACGTGTGTATGGGTTTCTCAAAGCAAACAAGGTCCTGTATAAGCAACAATTTGGTTTCAGGAAAAATTACTCAACCTCCCAAACTATTTATCCCAAACTGAACATGGATGCTCTTGATAAAGGAAATTATGCATGCAGAGTGTTTATTGACCTTCATAAGGCCTTTGATACTGTTGATCATGATATTTTGCTTAAAAAACTTTTTCACTATGGAATTAGTGGTACCCCACTCTGTCTATTTAGGTCCTATTTAACAGGGCGCCAACAATTTGTATCTATCAATAGAGCTAGGTCAGCAAATAATATTTTTATGAAATTCCCGTAAAAGACCTCTTTGGGAGGGGGGAAGCAAAAAAGTATTACAGATTGTGCGGTCCTAAACCAAGGACTAGAGCGTAATCCCATTGGGCAAAGACCCATCCAAAGTCTGCAGCAAAGACGCCAGAACAATGTAATGTTTTTTAGCACCCTTACACCCACTTCTGTTTTAGGGCAGACATGACCTCACATGTGTTTGGTTTACTGTAATGTCGTTAAGACATTCAAAAATTGATTGAACAATTTAATTTTTGCAAATAGTGTGCCTCCGATATTTTATCGTATCTCAAATATGGAACCTATTTTCAATGTGGTCAATCATTTGTTTTCTCTGTTTCTTTCATTGGGCACACCACTGAGTTAACTTTACCTTTAACCGAGCCGGCATTTTCATTATCTTCATCCAAAATGTTCATATTCATAATTCATGCAAAACCAGTTATATTGTTTGGTGAATTTCATTCAATATCGTACCTTTGGTTTGAGTATTTTCAGTTTTTAAACCATAAGAGCTTTTAAAAGACACGGTGGTTTTATCAAACACTACTGTTAATGTAACCATAAGAGCTTTTAAAAGACACGGTGGTTTTATCAAACACTACTGTTAATGCTGACAATATTTGCTTGTAGCATGCATTTGGTGTTTGTTGTTGGAAAGTTTACTAGACTTCTCAGTGCTCAAAGTGACAGTGGATAATTACCAATTACTGCCGATCTTTGAGCATAGCTTCAGACTACAAAACGTGATATGCTCATCAATCTTTCATCCGCAGTGAATATTTACTCTTATTTCGACTGCTACCTATAATTTGTTTTTAATCACCGTTTATTTTGATATAATCACAGTTTACAGTGCCTAATATCGTTATATATTTTTTAATTCTTAGCAGCAGTAATTGATATCCCATTAGTCAGCATATTTAAAACGTTTTGTGCCATGTGGTTCTGAACAATAAGGGGGTTTGTATTTAATTTCTTAAATGCTTAAAGCAAAAAAATAATCCTTGTGCAGGAGTGGTTTTTAAGCATAGCTTTCAGCTTATTGTTTGAACCTACTGCATGTGCTCATCACTCCCCTTCACAGTGATTAATTGCTTATTGTTTCGAGCACTGTTTACCAAGCCTGAGCTGAAAACTGCACTCAAAAACAGGTAATGTCCGACCGTTATATTGAGATTTGATTCCTATAATGAATTTCATTATTAGGATATCATATTTATAGGTGTCGCAATGATTAAAATAGGAAGAAGGAGTGATTTTTATAGCATAGCTTCAGGCTACATACAAAGCATACTGTTATTTCGACAATTGTGCCAATTTACACATTGAGGTCGTACCATCTATAATAAACACTTCTCCACCAATATCTTTAAAATACAAAACGGTAAGAAACAGTGTGCGAATTTTCAGTTTGAGAATGGGCACATTCAAAATTCAGAGTTTGAAATAAAAAGTAAATAATCACTGTGGAAGACTGATTTTAGAGCATTGCTTTTTAGCCTGAAACTATGCTTAAATATTCACTCCTCCACTGTGATTATTTGCTCTAATTTCAAACACTGCTGAATAATTATGATTAAAATTATTTAATTGTGATAGGTATATACAGTGTTTGAAATAAGAACAAATAATCACTGTGGAGGAGGGATTTTTTAGCATTTCTAGCCTAAAACTATGCTCAAAAATCCCTCCTCCTCCATGTCTTGTAAAAATGTTCTGATTTGATCTTACTCAGTTACATGTCAGTGCGTAATAATTGTAAATGTTTCCTAAACTCTACTTATTATTAGAAGTGCGATTTTTGAGCATAGTTTCAGGCTACAAAGCAATGCTCTAAAATCAGTCCTTCGTGGCGATTATTTACTCTTCCAAACACTAAATTTTGAGTGCACATTTCTCACACTGAAAACCTTATGATTAGTCTTTTGGTGCCATGCTATATGATCTTTAGCATAGCTTCAGGCCACAAGGCTCTTATTTTGAAGTATATTTCTTAAAAGGAGTTGACCCTTCAAAGTTTATAAGCCTGAAAATAAACATTTGAATCACCTGTGGAGGAGAGATTTTAACTGAAATCCATACTAAAAGCACTCCTCCATGATATCTGACAGTTATTTCCATGCTTGACTTTATGCCAGCTGTATTTGATAAAGTTATTTCAAAATATATTGTCATTGAACATCATTGGTGCTGCATAGTATTGATTTTTCAACAGTCTTAAAAGTTTAACATATTGTTTAACAGCTGTTGTTGAATGGGGTAAGAAGTGGCTTGTTTCATTTAACTTAGCAAAAGCCAAACTCGTTTCCTTTCATCATCATAAATTTCCCTCTTTTCTCGCATTCTCTATGAATGGAACCAACCTAAAAGAGTCCAATCATCTTGATCGTTTAATTGGCTTATTGATGACTTAAAGTGGGATGACTACATCGCCTCAATTGCTAGATAATACCTCAAAGATGGTTGGTTCTTTCTATCATTCACGTAAATATCTTTTCCCAAGTTCAATTATCTATCTCTATAAAAGCCAAATTCGTCCAACCATGGAATGTTGTTGTCACATATGGGGGGGGAGCATCTCAACGATCACTATCATCACTTGATTGTGTCCAAACATCGTCTCAAAGGAAATCCAAAATTCTTTCAAACAACTGCTTTTAGTTTGTTTTGATAATATCTTGAAATGTTTGGTATATTACACATTTTTCACAATAGTATTATTCAACCTTCTTAACGGTACTTAACCATATTATATTACGCCGAACAACGGTTCGTTTACATTGGTGGTGAATTCAAATTATGAATTTAAGATTTCCTTTAAAGGGTTAGCAGGTGACAAATTATACTCAACCCTTCAGCCTCTTTCTCATCGTCGAAATGTCCCTAGCCTCTCTCTTTTCCATTTCTATTTCCATGGTAAATGCTTATATTTCTCCTTATTCCTCCTCATTGTTCTTTCACTCGAAAAACTTGCTTCTCCAAATTATGTTCAAATCACCCATTCTTTCTCGACATTCCTAAATCTTGTTATAAATTTCATGAAACTAGCTTCTTTCCTCATACCGCTAAGCTATGGAACTCTTTATCCAATTATTCGTTCCAGTCTTCATATAATTTGGTAATATTTAAACGCAATGTAAATAAATCTCTAAACTCTACGAATTGATAAATAGGATAAATATTTTTTAAATTTTTTTCTTTTATACACACAAATTTTTATACCAAATTTATAGTTCTATATTTCTATTTCTTTCTATACCAAATTTATAGTTCTATATTTCTATTTCTTTTTAAAATCTCTTATCTTTTCTCTCTCTCTCTGCAATCCAGTGGTGGCCTTGTGGCCTTGCTTTAGGTGATCAACAATAAATAAGTAAAAAAATCATTGGTGCTGCATGATAATCAGTAGCCGAAATAAGAGTAATTCGTTACTATCACTATTGCGGAGTGTGGGTTTTGATCATAGCTTCAGGCTCCTCCACGTTGACTATTTACTCATTCCAACTAGATGAAAAGCATCTACTGTCTGAAGCATCTAAAGCCTGAAGCTATGCTCAAATATCCCTCCTTCACAGTAATTATTTGGTCTTATTTCAAACAACAAACATCTCATATGAGTCAGACTGAAACTAGATATGCTGTAAAAAGTTCTGTGGTTACACCATGTCTGTAAAGTTATTTCTTTTAACATTCAAAAATCACCCTAATACATATTGTCTTGTATATATAAACAAGTTTCTACAGTATATACTGGCAGTCTTCGAAATAAGAGCAAATAATCACTGTTGAGGAGGGATTTTTGAACATTGCTTTGGGCTTTCTAGCACTGACAGGTATTAAAAAAATCATAACACCCTTCTCCACACATAATTGTTCACTGGTCAAATTAAGTACAAATAAAAACTGTAAGATTACCACAAGCCTCAATATACCAGTTGGACATCACCTGTGGAGGAGTGTTTTTGAGTACAGTTTTCATCTTTGAAGCTAAAAACTGTTCTCAAAATACACTCATCCACAGGTGATGTCTGACTGTTATATTGAGGCTTGTTACCATAAATAAATATCTGCAACAAAAGGAAGTGCAAAGCTTAAAATAACTTATGGATATTACCTGTGAATTAATTATTTTTTAGTATAGTTTCAATTTTGTGGGTGAAATAATCATTTCTCAAATTCCGACCAATATATGCAGAAAGGTTTCATGTCAACAAATTGCAGTTGGTTGTGTATTTTCTTTAGTGTATTTTTTGGACAAAGAAAACCATTCATCTACAGCATCACAATGCTTGAAAATAAGAGCAAATAATCACTATGGATGAGGGATTCTTAAGCATAGTTTCAGGCTACAAAACCTGAAATTATGCTTAAGAATCCCTCCTCCATTGTGATTATTTGTAATCACAATGGAGGAGGACAAAATTAACAAATTAAACAAGCGCTTACCTAAGTGTAAAGGTTAATTGAGATTTGGATGAAGAGGCTCTCAGGATCCGGCGATCCTCGCTTTATCGAAGGGACTGGAACCTCAGTAGGAATAGAATAAGCCAGTTTAGTATAACGTACATATTATGTTAAGAATGATGTTGTGTAAACTAACTTGCTTGGACCCCTGAAAATTGATCAAAATTGGTGCAAATAATCACTGTAGAGGAGAAATTATTTATCATGGCTTCAGTCTTTGCAGCCTGAGACTGTACACCAGATCACTCATTCACAGTGATTAATTTCACTTATTTCGACTAAAGCTGCACTAGCTTTTGGTTTTGGAATTTTTTGGTTTCATCCCAAAGAAAAAGCCAGATTGACTTTAGCATTAACGTCATTTGTCATTAAAATTCCTGATTAAAAGCTGTATAATCACTTAATTTAAACGAGTTTCCTTTTTTATCAATCAAGCATGCTTATTGTAATGATATTATGATTGAGTTTATTGTTTTATTTTAAAGGTTCCTCCTTATTGTAAGTACAAAATTTACGTGAAATATATTCAAATTTTATACCATTACTCGATTAAAAATGTTGAATTTGTTTCATGTTTACAGTTTTGAATTTATTTGATATATTTGTTCTTAATTAATTATGTTTTTCCTTCCATAGTTTCATATACAATATTATTATGTATATATGAGGTATATGTTGTTTGTTTTATGTAAATTTTAGGTGGTAGTGATGCATTAGAAGTAATAACATGTTTAGGAACTTACTGTCGCCAAATGTCGCTTGTAATTACTTATAGGCTGTTAATTTTTTATTTTTAGATTCTAAATGAAATAGGATTTCATTAGTTAGTTGCACCTTATCTAAATTTATACTGTCTCTCTCCATGCATATTATAATACTATGATAAAATACATCCACTTGTGGAGGAGTATGTATTAGTATATTTTTCAGGCATATTGAGGTTTGATACAAATAGGTATAAACAGAAGATAATGTAACAGGGTAGGGGTTAAAATAACTGCTGGTCATCACTGTAGATTTGGCTGCAAATATTCGGAAAAATCTCTCCTCTGAAATAATGATCAAGTATAAACATAATAAGTTAGGTGCTTAAAGAATGGACAAATATTCATAGTGGAGGAGTGGTCGAAATAACAGCTAATAATCACTGAAGATGAGGAATTTTTTAACATAGCTTCAGATTTTGTAGCCTAAAGCTATGATCAAAAATCACTCCTTCATAGTGATTATTTGCTCTAATTTTGACCACTGGTGGAGGACTGATTTTTTAGCATATCTACAGGGGCTAATATAGCCTATTGATGGCGTTGATCGCTATTGGGCGTGTCTGGGCATGTTTGGGTAAAAATTAAAATTTGGAAAAACTTAAAAAATAAACCTCAATTTGATAGGGGATAGTAAAAATAACATTAAAACAAGATAAATGCCCTAGATAAGGCATCAAATGACCAATATTTACCCAGATTAGTATTGAATTGGGCACCTAAATTAAGTATTTGATGGAAAGAGCTACCAAATTCATTTTCTGTATTAGCCTCTGATCTATGTACTTAGATTTTTTATCCCAACTGTGGCCAAAGTTTGTACTCCAAAAAGCACTCTTCCACAGTGGCTATTCAATCTAAATTTAGGCATTGAACATTGCTTAGAAGTTTAATTTGGTGATACATGCATAGTATTCCAATAGCAGTGTTTATGACACTTAGGAAGTTGTATCTATGAGGTCAATCAAGCCTGAATATAACTGCTGGATATCACCTGTGGAGGAGTGTATTTTGAGTATATATAGTGTTTAGCTTCAAAGCTGAACACTTTACTTAAAAAACACTCCTCTGGCAGTTATATTCAGGCTTGACAATTCATTCATCTTTTGATTTTTAATCAGTTTAATTGATACAAAATGTTGTAAGTCTGAAATAACCTGCGAAGAAGTATACTGAGTCTATATTTTGAAATTGATTGGCTCTTTTTATAAATGAACTCCTTTACGTATAACTTGTATAATTTCAAGAATATGATATTTTAAGGTACGGAGCGTTACAAAAATAAGATAACATTGGTTGTCTAAGGGACAATCTTATAATTTTCTGTTACAGCAGTGTTCGAAATAGAAATAAATAATCACTGTGAAGGAGTGTTTTTTTTAGTATAGCTTCGACTACAAAGCCTGAAGCTATGCTAAAGAAATCCCTTCTCTGCAGCGATTGTTTTTATTTCAAATACTGTATAGCTGAATTATCAATGTGGAGAAGTGATATGTGAGCAAAACTTCAGGCTTTGTAGCCTGAAGCTATGCTCAAAAATCACTCATCCACAGTTATTATGCTCCTATTTCGAACACTGAACCTAAGATAGACAAAAATATAAGGTGGTATTTTTCTTTATCCCTTGACCTCCTTTTATGATGTAGTCAATATTCCCCTGATCCAAAACAATAGAAAATTTTTCAAAAACTTTTAATGCCATTTAATAGAACTCAAAAAAATATTCAAAAATGATATAAATGTATATAGGTTTTGTACTATAACTTTCAAATTAATGATGTTTTGTGATGTTATAAAGGGGAACCAATTTAAAAGTTAAATGCCTCGATTCGTATTAGCTTTTTTAGATTTTTAACATGAATAGGTTTTAATTTTTGCAGTTTATTTATAGAGCTTCTGGGAAAAGGGTCCATTTTGAGGGGGATTTGCCTAATTTTAGGGAGGGAAAAGTTTTAAAACCTCAAAAAGCTTTAAGAATACCCCCAGATTATGTATATTTTGTTAACGAGTTTTCTATTGTATGTCTAATGGTAATTACAAAATGCTTTGACAACAGATTGCCACTAATGAAGTTGTATGTGAATCAACTTGAACCTGTGCGTGCGTGATGTCTGGCAGTTATTTTCAGACCGTGTTTTAAATAAGAAAGCTACTCGAACGTAGTTGATATAAGAATAAATGGTATTTGCAAAAGAGTGTGTAACCGCCAGGAATTTTTTCATTTCGTTGGCTTGTTGAAGGTAGTTGAGTCTTTATAATATATCATTTTCAAGACTTGTAAATATATGTACACTGCACTTAAATTACTGTGAAGGAGTGAATTTGGAGGCTTGCTTTTAAGATTGATTTCTAGGAGCTGTAAAATTTGAAAGTAAAAATAGACGTCACAACAAGTGCATTTTTCAAGAAACTAAGAAACTAAAAAATAAGAGTAAAATAATCTTTGTAGCCTAAAGCTATGCTCAAAAATTGCTCCTCCACAGTGATTATTTACTCTTATTTTGACCAGTGAACTGTACTAAAAATAAACACTTCTCCACAGGTGATATCTGATAGGTATTATCAGACTTGTCAAAATCTGTCAGTTGTTACGAACTTGTTATGGAGTTCTTTTAAATGTAATACAGTTATGAAGTGATTATGACCTATTATTACAATACAATCTATTCTTATTTAAATGGAATTCTTTACTTTGCACATACCGGTGTAGAAGATATTATAAAACAGGATAATGTTTCGCTGAAGTAAGAAAAATGAAAAAATAGTATTAATGAACGACTATACAAAATACACACAGCAAGCCTGTATATAACTGTTTTGCCCACTGGGAAGCTCTGTTCTGTGTTAATTAATCTTTTTGTAGGAATAATTTTTACAGCATGAGTATGCCCATCTAGTTTTAAATAACTCTGTTAATTTCTGTATGTAAGCCAGTGAGCAAAATCATGTTCAAAGTCAGTGGTAAAGACGCTAGAACAACTTTGAAAACGTTGTTCTAGCATCATTACTATAGACTTTGAACAAGTTTTTTGCCCACTTAGGAAGCTCATACTCTCATTGGTATAAAATATTTAGGGTGAAGACTCGCATGATATTTTTGATATGACATTGTTGAACTCATTTTCTATATTTAGAAATTATGTGTAATTTACTTTCTACCCAAGTTTAAATGTGATTATTGTGCATCATTTTTGGAGGAGTGTTTTTGAGTATAGTTTTCAGCTGATGATGTTTGACGGTTATTTGGCCAGGTGAAGTTTAATCGTTGTTTTAAGGCTTACTATGTATCTCTTTGAGTAACATTTTTAGATTCCCAGCAAGCAAAAACTTTAGAACAACGCTGAACAAAGTTATTGTAGCATCTTTTTTGCAGACTTTGAACAAATTTCTTCTTGGGTTACTGCCTCTGGGTAACGTTATTAGATTACTACCTGGGCAACAGTTTTAGCTATTATATAAACAGGCTTTTGAGATTATCTACTGTAGAATTATTTGATTAGAGGGTGGTTTATGTAATTTAGTTCATGACTAATTCAAGTGACACTCATAGATAACAGTGTTTAAATATAATAATAATAAACACTCTGGTGGAGGGATTTTTGAACTTATGCCTGAAGCTTTATGCTCAAAAAATCTCTCCTCTGCAGTGATTATTCAATTTGATTTTTAAAGCACTAAGATAATCATCTGTAAAGGAGGGTCATCACTGTGGAGGAGAATTTTTTTGTAAAACTTGATTGAAAGTTTGTTGATATAGCACTCTTCTTCACAGACACTGATACTCTTAAGTGGTTATTTCAATCGTTTATACTAATGATATTTTTCACATGGTTTTCTATCTGCCAGTACATGGGAACTCATAAAGCCATATTTTAAGAATGCGATTAACTGCTAGTCATCACTTGTGGAGGAGTGTTTTTGAGTATAGTTTTTCACTTTGAAGCTGAAAACTAAACTCAAGAACACTCCTCCACGAGTGTTGTCCAGCCATTATATCCAGACTAACTGTAAGTTGTCATGTTGAGTGATATTAATGATGATACCATAGAGAATTGTAGTTCTTATTATAATATTCTATGTATTGATCAATTCAATGGTGATGAATGTTTTATTAATATGTTTTATTTTAATAACAAAAGTTAACATGGGAACAATTCATTTCTTTTATAAAAGTTTATTAAAAAACACAACAAAAAAATCTTTCAGATTTATGAGAATGTTGTAATCTTATGACTTTTTAAACTATGGAGAAGTAAAAAGTCGTGAATGTGAATGGATGAATGTTATTATTATTATTATTATTATTATTATTATTATTATTATGAGACATAGGGTTACATCTTTTTTCAATATGGTGGCAATATGTTCATGTATACAGTAGTTTAGCTGTTCATTTTGTCTGATAGAGGAAATCCTTAATTGAATAACAAAGGAATAATTATGAACTTGTTGATGTAAACACATGGTTTCTTGGTGTTTATAATTAACTTAAATTACTTGATTCTAATCATGCTATGTCATGATCCTGTGATGGATTCAGGAAGAAATACCAATGTTGAGTTTTTTGCTGCTGTTGAGTATTTTGTTATTAAAATGAGTAACTTTGTTATTAAAATGCGTCATTTTTTTTATTCTTTGATATGATTATTTTTAGATTATGTAAGAACGAAAAAACTTAATCTATTTTTGTCTCTGTTTAAGTTTGTTTTAACTAACTTATATTATTGTTAAGCTTAATGTTTTTTTTGTTTTTTTTACACAACAATCCACAAAATAAATGTCGAACACCACCTCTGGAGGAGTGTTTTTTTAGTATAATTTTTAACTCCACAGGTGCAGCCCAACCATTATATTGAGGTTTCATTTATTTTGTTTTATATATTTTGACGTTGTTGTTGTTATTGTTGTTGGACATAGTAATACCTTTACACAGTGTGTATGCATGTTCAATAAAGCCTGTAAATGAGTATTTGGTTTCAGATTATAGCCTGTAAATTAGTATGTGGTTTCAGATTATAGCCTATGTAGCATTGAGTTATAATCCCACTCTGTTAGTGCATTCGTGAATTAAGAATAGGCAGTGTTTGAACAAATAATCACTGTGGAGAAGGTCTTTTTGAGCATTGCTTCAAGCTTTGTAGCCTGAAGCAATGCTCAAAACTCGTATCTCCACAGTGATTCAAGGCTTGAAATAACTGTTGTTCACCACTGCGGAGGGGAGATTTTTCGGAATATTTTCAGCCAACTTGACGGAATATATTCCGAAAAATCTCTCCTCCACAGTAGTGACCGGCGGTTATTTCAAGCCCTGTGATTATTTGCTCTTACTTCAAACACTGATAGGATAATCTGTAACCTGTGTTACACATACAAGCCTCGAAATTTCAGATATCCCCTGTGGATGAGTGTTCTTTGAGTATAGTTTTCAGCTTCAAAGCTAAAAAGGCTTGCACATATATTATTTGTTTGTTTATCCTGAAGTAAGAGTTATTTTATTTTTCTTCCTTTCCATCTCTAAATTGATTTTGATTTCCACTAGGCAATAATTTTGCTGCAAAAGCCAAAAGAAGGTATTCCATTCTTGGTAGAAATTGATGTCACATGTCGTATGACGTCAATTTATGCTAATCGAATTCTTTTGTCCTTTGGAACATATCTTACACCTAGTGGAAATCAACCTTATTTCTAGTAAGATTTAGATGCATTTATAATATTATCTGTTTTGGAATATGCATACAGATCACAGTCTGAAAGGTTGCTAAATATTGTCCTGTCTAGTAAATGCACCGTCAGTATACGTATATTATATGGGATCATATTCTGTAGTCTCGCTGTGATTTACATTGGCATTCTTATTTGAAACTACTTAAAATATAAATTATGTTTCAATGTCTACAACCTATAACATAAATAATTGAGACAATGTGAAATTTGTGCAAAAAGTTGGAATTTCAACTTAGAGGAAAAAGCCTTAAATTTTTATTAGCAAGACAAAGTTGAAATTCGAATTTGTTCCAAGAGCCTAGGTACTAGGCTGCTAGAAACAACAGAATTTACAAAAAAAACCTAAGATCCTAAGCCCTAAGTTTTAAGTCTGCTCAGTAAATCTCTTCAGTATTCCCAAGGTTGGTATTTTACGTCAAAATTCGTAATATGTCTTATAATTTATGTAAAGGGTTGTAGAAAGAAATTGCAATACTTTATCTTGTCTGGAATCTTAATTCTTTTCACTTGCTCTAAGGCTCAAATGATGCTTACGTGATACCTAATTAGATACATTTTAATGTCAATTTTATGCAATAATACAGTGCAAACTAGATACAACAATTTATTATGCCTAATCCTGGCATCAATTTACGGTCGATAATCATTGCGAAGTAGGGATGATTTTACCTGTCCGATCATTAAGTTCAATCATTAACAGTTGCCTTATACGAACATAACTATCTTGGTTACAATCAATGATGGAACATTCTTGAAATTAATTTAGCTTTATGAGATTGTCTATCTGTGATATCAGTTTCAATCGAAACATTGTTTAAAAGGGAAACAATGCAGGACATGCAATTATATGAGTTATAGACTCTTTGTTTTAGTTTGAAAAATTAAAGTATACTGTAGCATGCCAGACTTTGAAAGCTGAAAACTATCCTGAAAAACCCTGCTCCATAGGTGATGTCTGGTAGTTTTATTTAGGCTTGGTGTCTACTGGCATGTGACGTTTTATCAATGTAAAAAAGACATTGATCTGATGTCAAAGCAACCTCTTTTCTATGTTGAAATACATACCCATTAGGTATTATGATCATTCTGGTTTCTTTTTACCAAAGAATTGAAAAATTCATTCACATAAACACTCTTCTCCGTACTATTTTATCATAATTTTGTTTTGTTTTGGTCATTTTAAAATAAGTAAGATCAAATAATCGCTGTGGAGGAGTGACTTTTGAGCATGCTTCAGGCTATAAAGCCTGAAACAATGCTAAAAAAAATCCCTCCTCCACAGTGAGTAGTTACTCTTATTTCAAATACAACTGGTGTAACATTGCTCAACAACAAAATGATCGCTGTGGAAGAGTGACTTTTGAACATAGCTTCAGGCTATAACGTCTAAGGCTTTGCCCAGAAATCCCTCCTACACAGTGATTATTTACTGTGCAACAAAATAAGCAGGCTGTTTTTAACATTTGGCTGTAGTTTTTCAACATAGTTTGCAATTATACGTAGAAAACAAGATGGCCAGAACTTTTTTAAAGTTTTAATTTATTAACGACAAGTTACGTCTTTCTCTTTCCACGATATTCTAAATGCTTGTTAAAATTATATTTCATGAAAATCTGTGTATACTACAACAAAGTTCGCAGTAAAGTAGAACAACATTTTCAACGTCTTAAGCTTTGAACAAGTTTTTGGTCACTGGCAAACAAGTTTTAAATCCTTAATTATGTCTTTATGGTCTGTACATCGTTTAAGAGCATGTCATTAGCCTGAAAATAACTGCCGTACATCACTAATGGAGGAGCGTTTGCACCTAAAGCAATGCCTTTCTCTTGTAAGTTTTTATACTTGAGGTTCATGGTATAGGCCTTGTTAAAACAATCTGTTGAACTGTCTCAGTGGTCAAAATAAGAGTAAATAATCACTGAGGAAGAGAGAATTTTGAGTATATAACTTCAGGCTTTTGTAGCCTGATGCTATGCTCAAAAATCACTCCTCCTTACTGTGTTTTATTTAGTATAGTGTTCAGCTTAAAACTGAACGCTATACTAATAAAACACTCCTCCACAGGTGATGTTTGGCAGTTAAAATTCAGGTTTGTTGTTTTAAAAAAAGGTTAGTGTTTTTAAACATCATGTTGTTAAAAAAGGGTTTATTTTACTGATGTGTAAGTTGCTTGTGTGAATCTGCAAAGAAAAGGTGTTATGTCAATAGACATTTATTTCTTACTTGCTTATTACATTACTGGATTACAATGTAAAGTTATGTGACTATGTTAAACATTAGAGAATTCAATAAGTTTATATTTCACTGCGTTTTACTATACTCTGCAATAACAAATAAACGGAGGGTAGGAATAAACAGAGGGTTGGAAATTCTTCCAAATTTATTAAGTGGGGGGAGGGGGTGGCAAATTTCAATAGTTACCAAATAAACATGATAACAATGGTACTCTACTGTCGCTATCTCCAGGGTTTGTGTAGCAGGCAATTGGTTAGAGACTAGTAGATTAGTTAATTTATTGTAACTTTGCGTTATTTTTAACGTGTATTTTAGATTTTTAGCGAGTTGACTGTTTTATGCTATTGTTAATTTCCTAAAAGTTATTAAGCAGGGGGAGTGAAAAAATTCTAGAAAATTAATAAGAAAGGTTTTTGATCATTAGTTTCAAGCCACAAAAATCCCTTATCAATGCTTAATTACTATTTTGACTAATGTTATCAATAATTGACTTCTTCAACAAAGAAGACAACTTTATTCAGAGATTGTTTTCGTGCAGTTTATAGATAATGTTTGCATTTTCTCAGTAAAGATCACATCATTAAATTCGTAATTGAGCCAGACCATGAATTGTTTTAATTAAAGATGGCAATTTCTTTGTGATTGAAAAGATTATATAATACTGTAGTGTAGAAAATATTGCATACTTATTTTTAAGCTGTAACTTGTTCAAAGTCTGCAGTAAAGATGCTAGAATAACGTCTTCAACATTGTTCTAGCATCTTTACTGCTGACTTTGAACCTGATTCTATAAGAAATATTCCAAACTTGTATGTTATTTGACTTGGCACTGCCAAATACTGCGTAGTCAAATTTTCTAATTATATTACCATAATTTCATTGTCATTTTATGATATTAAAAATCTACGTCAATATCAAGATTATATCGGTGCAAAATTAATCACATTTTTCTATTATGTGAACTATTATGATATATGTTGCTGTTCTTGCTCAAACAATAATTGTAAAAAAACATCTGCTACTTCTTTATGAGATTTATTTTCTTAATACAATGAAACTGGAGATTGATAGAAAATGGCTATATACAGTATAATGTATGTTGTGTTTATCTTGGTGTAGAAGAAATCATCAAGTAGCTGTTTCTGTTGCTCATCACTTGTGGAAGAATGTTTCTCGCCACTTGTGGAAGAGTGTTTATTGAGTGTACATAGATTTTTCAGCTGGAAAGATGATGAGAACTACACCTTTAAAACACTTCTCAATAGGTGGTGTCTGTTTTTTTTTTGTTTTTTTCAGGTAGAATTTTTTAATGGCTACCATTTTTATTTTAAAGTACAGTGTTTGAAATAAGATGGAATAGCCACTGGAGGAAAGCTTCAGGCTTTCTAGCCTGAAGCAATGCTTAAAAGTGCTCTACCACATTAATTATTTGCTCTTATTAAAGATTTAATTTATTGATTCTTAATGTATAATGAAAGCGGACCAACATAATCAAGCCAAAAAGCTGAAAACTGTACCCAAAAAAACACTCCTCACCAGGTGATATCCGACAGTTATTTTTAGACTTGCATAATGGAACTATAGTATTCCAAGAAAAAGCAGGTGACAGGTGTTTATAAATGGGTAGAAATGCTTTTCAACCCTGAAAAGAACTGCCAGACATTGCCTTTGGAGGAATGTTTCTGAGTATTGTTTTCAGTTTTGTTGCTGAAAACTATACTATAAAATGTTCCTTCACAGGTGATGCCTGGCAGTTATTTGTAGCCTTACTTTCCTCCACATTATAGGAGAAATGTTGTTCAGTAAATGTCCTCCTCTGTTTAGACAACTAATAAAATAAACAAATGTTGACAACAAACAACTAATCAACTTACATAGACTGCAAAATGCTAGAAGTTGTACCAGATATTAAAATCATGAGAGATTCCAGTAGAAGATATCATAGGAAAACACAATCTGAAGCCATTGAGAGTGGATCAAAAAGGTATTCTTGTTTATTCATGAGCAAGCATTGCTATGACTGCTGAACATCACCTGTGGAGGAGACTCAAAAAACACTCCTCCACAGGTGATGTCTTGCAGTTATGTTCAGGTGTGATAAGTACCGTACTTCTACAATCGCTGGGTTTATACAGGTTTATAAAAGTTTTTAGGCTTTAGAACCATAGAAAAACAACAGAATCCCAGTGGTCGTAAATAATCACTTGTGGAGGAGGGAATTTTGATCAAATCAAACCAAGACCTAGCATACGAAATAGACCTTCACTTGTTTAGCTCAGTCTATGTACCTTAGTAAGATTTTCAGTATGGGTCTCACTTCTCTCTTGCTCTAAAAAGGCATAAACGAGAAATTATCGATTTCTTCGGTTTTCGTTGGCCTGCTTGAAAATCACATGCCCTGTGGGCAAACACTTGTTCAAAGTGCACAGTAAAGACGCTAGAACAATGCTGCAGTTTAAACAAATTTTGCACATTCGATGTAAAAATCAAAATCCTGTCAAATACTGAGGATCGAATATTCAGGGCTTGAAAACTGCTGGTCATCACTGTGGAGGAGAGATTGTCTGAAAAAATATTCTGAAAGATCTCCTCCACAGTGTTGACCGGCAGTTATCTCAAGCCCTGGATGTTCTTGCGGGTTAATACTGCCACTATTGTTTCTATTTGAATTTATTGGGTTATTTTTCTCTATTTCAGCCCTTACTTAGGCAACATGCTTATTCGAAGGCAGTACTTTGGTTCAATGGAAATAGTAAGTAGATGTATTATGTGCTTATGCTTATGTTTCCAAAAGCTTATTTCCGGGTATACATCGGAGCCAACCTATGATAAAGTTCAGTGCTCGTTGTCTGATTGTAGAAACACAGATATATGATACAGAAAATAACGACGAGAAGGGTTGTTTTAGAAGTCATTTTTCTGCGCATATTTCAACGTTGAAATTGTCTGGCAGTGGCTAGACGAAATATCCTTAGAAAAATGACGACACTTCTCGTCACTATTTTCTGTATCAAATTGTATTCCCACACCAACAGCTATATGCCTTTGAATAAAGTTTTATATCAGCGTTGAACAAATGAGGAAAAATGATCACTATGGAGGAGTGATTTTTAGCCTACCAAATGAAGTTTTAAAGGGAAGTTTTGAAATGGCAGTCTGCTTTTCATTTTCCTGAAGTGCTACCTATTTTGAAATTTAGTGCTGGTATGCAAGGCAATATGAATTGAAGTCTCCATTTTGATTTTGAGAAGCTTCCTTCATTTTTTTTTTTTTTTGTAATTTGAATATTAAAAAGCTCTTAGGAACTATAAGAGTTTATTACATCATGCTAAATTCATGAGTTTATATTTAACATTAATTAAATTAATCCCTTTGTGAATTTCTGAATTAGAATTAGAGTAGGAAATATAAGAGGAATTCTTTTTTATAAAAAGAATATAATTAATACAAAGAAAATAATCATTTTTCGCATTCTTTTATTGTCCATTCTTTCTTTATTTGTAATTTTAACCACGATGGAAACCATCTTTTGTTAGATGTATTATGTGATAACTTTTATAAGTAAAATACTACAATGCATGGTTTCTTCAGGCAATAAAAACCTATAGTATAATAAAAACATAATTGTATGCGTGTTATAGCCTATATATAGCCTATATATATATATTGCAAGTGAATTTTTCTAAGCTTTACGGCATAATTTCTTGTATACCTGGCCACATACAATTTACTTTAAAAAGGACTTTAAAGCATATAGCTTATTCTCTATTTGCGGTTTTAACACAATACATATTGTCTATTTTTATTTTGTGAATACATGGTGTATAATGTGTGTGATGCAAATCATATTTATGTGCTAGTTTTAACATTCACTCGGATTGGTGGGCTACTTTCATTACCGTACCTTTGATTCAGCATAGCTTTGGGCTTTATAGGCTGGAGCGGCTATGCTCCAAAAATCATACCTCTACAGTGATTATTTGTGATTTGATTTCATATCTTCATGTTTCAGCTTCCAACAGATGGTGATTCAACGGGCCCAATGCTACGAAAAGCTAGTAGATTTCGTTTGGAACCAAGTGATGATTGCAAGGTATATCAAATAAGTGAATAAAGGCGTCTCCCAAATATAAAATCTACAGAGAAGAGTACTGTGTCAATGATCTTTGGATTGGTTTCTTCGTATCGAAGAAACTAATCCATTGCAAGTTTGTTGACCTAAACACACGTCTGTACAGATTCATTTTTAGTCCACCAAACGAAGTTTGGATGGGCTATTGCTATCACTTTTCGGCGACGGTGGCCTGCTTTTCTTAATAGACCATGTTCTCAAAGGGCTATCATTTTGAAATACAGTACCAGCATTTGTGGCGATATTCTGGATGGGCTCGCCAAAAAATTCTTGATTTCGTTTGCTTGGTCCTGAGTTTTGGGCAAAAATTGAGTTTTCGGGCCAATGAACCGAAAAGGTGAGGTACCGTCCTGAAATTTGGTTATGCAAATTATTTTTCAATTTTGTCAACTTGAGACCGAGTATTGGCGGAAAAAGGGATTTTTTTCAAAAGTAGAGACTTAGATTCTTTTGACCTCATTCACCCAAAGACATGCTAAAATGATAAGGGAGAAGTGCAGACTTGGACATTTTTTGACATTTTAATTTTCTATGAGACTTTGACCATGAACCTTTTTTGGCAGACATTTTGTTGTATTTTTGGGAAGCTCTCTCCTTAATTTTTTGAGCTAATAAAAAATATAAAAGATAATTTTTAACATTTCAAGAATTGAAGTCTCCATCTTGATTTTGGGAAGCTTCCTTCTTCAATTTTGAAATAAATATTGATGTGTATTAATGTGTATTCACATTAGGGCCATTTAATCAGGAGTATAACTGTTTATAACATTATTAATGACTCGTGATTCAAAAATGACAATACACAATTCAACAGAGGAAAGTTTGTTAATAACAGAATAATTGTTTTAATGAATATGTGATCTTCTATTTCATTATTCTTTATTTTTTTTAATTTTAATAACAGATGATGACAACCACCTCTACTTTAGACTTAATACATTAAGTGTACTCTCGACACTCTAATTGACGGGCATGGACGCTTATTCTTCACGAAAAAAAAATCCACCCTGGACACGCTTATTA
>JAULBZ010002373.1:0-18927 GCA_032360805.1 Neoturris breviconis | reverse complement strand
AGTGTGCATTATATTATCAAATTTACCCAGGGTGAGGACGTGACATTTATCTGTGTTAAATTTCAATAACCATTTTTTTGACCATTCTTCAAGTAAATCTATATCTAATTGTAATGTCAGTGAGTCTTCTTCTGATGTAACTTGGCGGAGTATTTTCGTATCGTCAGCAAATAGAAATGCATCTGATTTAATGTTTTCAGGTAGATCGTTAATGTAAATCACGAATAATAATGGCCCCAAAATACTTCCTTGCGGATCCCACTTAGTACAGGTGCTGATTTAGACTCTTTTCCATTCAATTTCACGACTTGACTACATCCATTTAGAAATGCTTTTATCCAATTAAAGAAATTGCCTGTAACGCCATATGATGTCAACTTACCGATCAATCTTCGATGGGGCACAGTGTCGAACGCCTTTTATAATCTTCCCATAGTAAAATATGCCTCCATTGCATTTGTGTATTTTTTTATACACGAGGATTATAGGAGAATAAATTGGGCGCGATTTTGCTACAAAAAAAGTTAATAAGCGTTCCCCACTTACCACCCACCCCCGTTTATTCGATACTGCAGAGTACTCAAATGTTGCAAAATGTCTCCTAATTTATAATGAATATTTGAAAATAAAAAACAATATCAATTTAGCAATTTTAAATATTTCATCTCATTTTGTGACGGTCACGAGGGGCGGATACAGAATTTTTAGGAGTTAGTCACAATTTTAAAAACTCTTTCAGAAAGAAAGTTCGGTCATGCAGCTGAGGGTCTTTGGAAGGGGGGGGGCTGTAAGCTCCCCAAGTGGTGCAGGGGCAAAACCTCGTAAAATCTTAGCAATAAGAGGGTCTAAAACATAACCAAGATTCACTTCACTATTCAAAAATAATGGAAAGCGCCGAGTTTCTTTTTGCTCTCTCATGACCATATTTCTTTTAAAAAGTGAGAAATCCTGGGAACTAAATTGGTTGCATTTTTATATAAATGATCATATTGCCTCTTTGCTTACTCTATTGAAACATAGACACAGAAAAATTGTGACTATGAGTGAAACGCACGTATTAGTTATTCTTTACCCAATGACCAACCTCGTTTCTCCTATTTCATTACATGTTATATATTTTTGTAGAAAGCAGTGGTCAAAAACCTGTTCAAAGTCAGCGGTAAAGACGCTTTTTCAATGTTGTTCAAGCGTTTTTACTGAGGACTTTGAACAAGTTTTTACTCACTGGGATTGAAAACGACAATAAAACTTTGTAGGAAAATTTTCTCTCCACTTACAAACTTATGATCTTTTTTCTGTGGAGTAGATTAAAATAATAGAAGTAAGAATATACCCCACAAAACTGTACTGTACAAATTACCCTGAATAAAGCAGTGTAAAATAAGTTGCAACATTGTTATAAATAGGTAAATAAATTAAATACAATAAATATATAAGTAAATAAGAGACATTGTAGGGAGGTCATCAGTAAAACCATGAAGAGGTGGGGGGAAGCTAGTCTGGTTGATCTCACTTGTCTTAAGAAATACATATAAAAAAAGTGTTAATATGGAAAATAAGCCAGCCTACCTAGCTGGGATCTCGGCTGGATTTGCCGAGAACCTGGTAAAGGTGGGATAAAAAATGTCCATATGAACACACACAACTGGGCCGACCCGTTAACCGGCTCAGCTTACCTTATTCAATTGATGAACAACAAGTGCTTGAAATGAGAGTGGATAATCACTGAGGGGAGTGATGTTTGAGCATTGCTTCGGGCTAGAAAGCCTGAAGAAGTAAATACTCCTCCACATTGATTTTACTCCATGTAGTAGAGGGTTTAGTAATTGGTAAAGAGAGTAAAATAGCTGGAAACACAATTATGTATGTACCTAGTATCATTGAGATTTTAGACATCTATGATAATAAATAAGGAACTTTGAAAAAAAAAATCGAAATATTTTTCGGTCAATTATGAGGTCATGTCACTTGCAGACAATAGTTGGACCAAAAATGTAGTAAAATGGCCTGGGCTCAGATCTGGAACTTCCTTAACCATGAATATGACCTCAGAATAATAGTACTCTAAGTACTATATATATACGAAACAAAGCTCGCCTTGGTCATGCTTACTGGATGTATTGCAGAATCAGCATTTTTAGGTTGATTTTGATGACTTTATAAGTAAAAAATGCTGATTGTGCAGATTTGAGAATAAGATATTACCAGGGCGAGCTCTGTTTCATGTACAGTACTTGCAGTAGTATCATTCTGAGATAAAATATATGGTTAAGGAAGTTCCAGATCTGAGCCCCAGCCGCTTTGCTACATATTTGGCCCAAATATTGTCCCCAAGTGATATGATGTCATGATTGACCAAAATCAATTAAAAAACTTTTGCCTTCAAAGTTTCTTATTTATTATATCATAGATGTCTAAAAACTTAATGATACGAGTCAATTGCGTTATTTGCATGAATATTTCCAGTTATTTATACTTTTTTTTACTAATCATTCCTCATTAACTACATGGAGGACAACTACATCTAAAAATTTAGAAAATTATATATATATAGTATAGTATAAATATACTCAATTAAGAAACATCTGAGATAACTCCCTAGTATTCCCGCCTCTTTGCTTTCCCTATTTATCTTTTTTCTTTCCGTCATAATCTGCCATTTGAGATTTTAGTTTACAAATGTCAACATCAGATTATGGAAAAAGAAAAAGATCAAGATCAGGGCTTAGTATATGTACTAGGATAAATAACTGCCCTTCTCCACTAAAAAGTGAATCAGAATTTTTAAACCAACCTGGGTATTTATCTACTAACAACATAAATCTGTAGTCAAGAACAAAAATATTAATTTTGTGGTAAAAGTGAAGAAATATGATGAAAAAAACTATGACGAAAATTAATTTGACAAAATGATGGATTATTTCGAAGTTATAACTTTGAATAATTCTATCAATGTTACTTTCCCTCTTTTTGTTGAAGAATTGAGATTTTTGTTGGTCTATAGTAAGGAGTTTCAGCTTTAGCAACAACAAAAAAAAATGTATACAGTAACACAATTTTCTTATTTTTGGTAACGCTAGTTATTTTACTATAAAACATCAGATTTAAAACATTCTGGAAGAACATACTCGATACTGTATTTGGCGGAAATATACAAGGATAAATATGTAAACAACATGAATAATTATAAATAAATCAAGCCAAGGTAATATGCCATACCATACGAGAATAATATAATACAAACAACATGAAAAATTAAAAATAAATCAGTACAATATTTCTTGTGATATCACAACCACAAAAAATAACACTCATATTTTTATACATTCTTCTTTCCTTCTTTCTAAACTGTTCTGCTTCTCTAAACGACAATTTATAACTTCGGTATAGTTCATTATAATTATATATTGTATAATTTTAACTTGATACTTGAGGCGGTTATTTTTTATGTAAACAATCAAAGTTTGAACACAAATATGCAATAAATTTAGTCAAACATAGGTACCACCAGGTTATGAATTATGAAACAGCTTAGAAACATCATCCATTTTTGAAATACTGCAGTTACTTCCCTGTTGAATACGTACGTAATCTCACGTAGGGACTTCAGTTGTCACTGCAGTGTTTTAGAAAAGGTGGCGCTTCATAAAGGTCAACCACTTAGGTAGCTAAACCTAAAAATAGCTACCCAAAATCAAAAATTATGAAAATATTCGCATTGTTCCAACACAAAGACAGCACCAAAACATATTTTTGAATACTATTGATGATTATAAGCTACACTATACTTACACTAGGTCAGGAAGGTATGAAACAACAAAATAAAAAATACATCTCTAGAATCTTTAGAAATATCGTAAACAAACCAGCATTACGGTTAAATAAGGGGCTGATGGAATCAGCAGAGAGCAAAGGGAGAGATTGAAAAATTAAGCTCTTCCCTTCTTGTTCTCCGGGGAGAGAAAGTTATAAACAAATTTAGCCTATGATAAACTATCATGCGCAAATTAGAATCCGCATAATTTTAACTGATGCCACGGCGGTTAATTAATGTTGTATAAAGAGATTTAGCTGTAATTTACCAAACTGTCTACTAGCTGAAGATTTAGCTGTAATTTACCAAACTGTCGACTAGCTGAAGATTTAGCTGCAACTTACCAATTATCTTCAGGTTTACACAACAAAGAGTTTTCAAAATTAAAGATATATGATGAAAACCTTTTATTTTATTTTTGAAAATTTATATAGGAAATAACTTCACTAATCTCATCAATTTTACTAGCTTCTATCTATTCAGATAAAAGATTCGATAAAAAGTTAAGAAAAAGTTAGATCAACTGTAACACTCCCATCTTTTGTTACTCCACATTCTGTGACTCTCCATTCAATTAGCTGGAGGTTAACAATTCTTATGTTCTGTTTTAGAATCTTATTTACAATAAATCCTATCAATATTCTTAACTTTTTAGTGTTTAATTTTAAAGTTATATGTCTTTCCTGCAATTAATTTATTTCGTATATTATCTGTTTGTTTAAGCATGGTTCTAGAATTAAAGATCAAAAAGTGAACCATTAGCTTGTATCATGTTTATTAGGGTGTTATGGTTGGAATGGGACAAAAAGATTCATATATTGGCGATGAAGCAAAATCAAAAAGGGGAATTCTGACAATGTCAAGTCCATTTCAACTTTCTAAACCGAAACCACGTAAGTGTTTAGACTGGTTTTTCTTTTAGTCCACAGAAAAAACTTACACCAATGCAGCGATTTCTGTGTTTTTTCTTGGTATTTGTTTTAATGTGGGTGCATTTGTGTAGGTAAGTATAAGAATAATTTATGAACGAAACCTTAAAATATCCTCAAGAATCACTCCTCTGATTATTGTAATTTAAGCTTTGAAGCCATTTTAACAAATTCTAACCATGTTGTGATATATGTCATTGTTCACTGTATTAATTAAGTTTGGTTGATCTTTAGTCTATTCTTTTATTTCAATTGAACTGTTTGTTCCAGTACTTGCTAAATCCACAGCACCACCACCTCCGCCACCAGCTGGTTACCTCATGGCCAATATAAAAGGTAAACGTAATGCTTGTTGAGTATTTTATTTTTCTTATTGAAAAAAGGATTGAACAAATAAACATGCCTACCAGCTTATCCAACAAAATTTTGATTTGACCATGTTTGCTGCTGCAATTGGTAATGCAAGTGGAGTTTCTAATTCTACTTCCATGTGATAAGATTGTTGATGAGAAGTTGTAGCGCATAGTTACAAAAACATGTGCCGTCAAACATATCGTGTGCATTAAAATTATACTGAATATGACAAAGTTTCAAAAAAACGAAAGCAGTAATTTTCACAATTTTTAAGGGGGATTAAATATTATGCTGTTTAATTATGTATGCGCGGATCATATATTTGGGCTAGGTTAGATTTCCACTCGGTTTGGTATTTCATGATAAAATGATCCACCAAATAATATATAACATTAAATATCTATTTCTATTATGATTTTATTAGGATCAAAAAAAGCTATTGTAAGAAATGTACTACCTGGTGCACCACCACCACTACCACTACTTCACAGAGGTGCCCCACCACTACCACCACCACCACCTCCACCTGGTGGTGTCGCGCCACTGTTACCACCTGGTAGAGGTCTACCACTACCACCTGTTGCAGCTCCACCACCACCTGACAAAAGCCCGAAAGGATTCTCTTTTGGATCTGCTCCTCTACCATCACGTAGTGGGGCCCCACCTCCATTTGATGGCAAAATCTCACCACCATCTGGCATAATCCCATCACTAAGACAACGACTTGAAGAAAAAAAAGGTATTTCATCATCATCATAGAAAAAATATGTTTTATTTCCCTGATCATTCCATATTTTGTATAGCTCAATAAAAAAATTTCCTACTTTATCGCCCCGGGAGCAAAATCACCGAGCAAATCCATTGCCTTGTTACCGGTCCCCAGGGTGCCAAATTTTGATAAAAAGGAAAAATACAAATGTTTTATTTGTGTATTTGAATATAAAACGTTCTGCAGTTCCTTAAATTTTTTATCACAATATAACACAAAACAATTGCTTTGTCCTTTGACACTTAAGCCTGAAGAACATAATTTTTGAGTAGTTTAACTGCAGGTGACACTTAAGCTTGAAGAACATAATTTTTGAGTAATTTTTTAAGCCAATGAGCTTGCTCAGAGTGTATTTAACACTTGCTAAAACACACAAAAAAACAATATTCAGATAGGGTTCTTACATCCTTGCTTTTTATCATTTACTGTAATTTAATGTAATCATAATACATCATATATATATTCCAGTTACAATATAGTATAATAATCTTTTAGGAAAAAAAAGTGAGAAAATAGAACTGGAACAGTCATCTGCTGGTTTCAACCTGTTTGGCCAAATTCACCAGCAGAAACAACAACAACAACCACAAACACTATTAAGGAATCCATTTGCTGTAGCACCAGATATAGAAGTGAAGGAAAAAGAAATCGGTATGGATAACTTTATATAGCTCGCCAAAAGCCTGCCAAAATGTTTTTCGATGGACTGTTAGCGTGTTTGCCAAACTACAGCATGCTAGGCAATATTTTGAGATTGCTTTTCTTTTGTCACCTCAGTACTGAGTATTGGCAAAAGGGTTTTGGCATTACTCAAAGTCATACAATTTATATTATTATACTATTGATAAGTTTCTAATTTAGATACTTTTATCCAAATGACATCAATTAAATAATGAAAATATGTAAAGTTAACATTTAAATAAATATGTTAAAAATGATCATTTTCTGATTTACTAGAAACTGCTCGATTTTGGTTTCTTTCAGGATTATTCTTTTAATTTTATGTTTGTAGAGATTGCTCTGAAATATTATAATGTTAGACATTAGAAAATGTACTTCTGAGAAAATGAAATTTTTTTAAAAATATTTTTTTTAAAAGAACAGTATTGGTAAGCAGACAAATTTTCCCATTTAAAAAGTTTTGGTGGAAACATGTTAGTCATGTGACCAAAAACTTTTAGAAATCTTTCTGATTTTATGTAACTTTACTAAGTTTCATGTTATAAGCGTTACCTATGTAGAAATAGGTGGTCTATTTTTTGATCCACTGCCGTAATCAAGCTAAAATTTTAACAATTTGTGTCTTATAGAGAGTTAAAAAAAGTCAGAAACTTTCAATACTATTGCTGATTAATGATTGGGTTAACGTAGAGTATGGAATATGTTTGTTACCTTTTCATCAGTATTCTACCTACATAAGGATTTCGGTCATTTACATGCGTGCATGCATGTATGTAAATAGCCGGACTCCTATACACATATAGCCTCATGTGTAGCATTCATACAGTATACAAGTTTTAATTTTATTTAAAAAGACAAGATCTCTTTAAAATATTTAAGGCATATAACATGTACCATATAGCATTTTCCTATATTAGGTTATTCTCTTTTTGTATTTAGTATATACATAATAATATGATGCATAATGTGTGTATGCAAACACTCAGTTTGGTGGGCTACTTTTGATAGCGTGCCTTTGATTATTGAGTTCTTTCAATATAAACCTTTTTTCTTCCTCTTATATTAACATGGACCTTTTTTGGCTTCTTTTATTTTTGTACTTTTATTTCACGACTACTTCATTTTATCTGTCACAATATAACACAAAACTTGAGCTCCTTGCATTGTCGAACTGCAGGAATATTTTTTTGGTTTTCGATTAAACCCGCTCTTGACTCAAATGCGCTTTTCTTGTTCTAACAAAATAGGACTCATATTCTCTGATGATAGAATGTTATATTCCAGTTACAATTTAGTATACTGATCTTTTAGAAAACGAAATTAAGAAAATAGGCCTGTTTGGCCAACTTCACCAGCAGAAACAAGATCAACAACAAAAATCAATGAAGCTTTCACTAAAGGATAATTTTGATGTAGTAGAATCAATGAGGAAAAGGAGAATCAGTATGATTAACTTTATATATTAGACATTTTTAGTATGTCGAACAAAGATTCGATGGACTATCTCTTTGCAGCGGCAGCCTGATTGCTAATTAGACCATATTTTGAAGGGCTACTATATTGAAATTTGATATTACAGCTGTAGGCAATATTTTGAGACAGCTTTTAATTTTGACAACAAAGGACTGGGTTCTCGACAAAAGCGTTTTATTTGAGGCTTAGAATAGCTTTGCTACTTTTATTTTAACATTACCACATTTACCAAAGCCATAAAAAACATCCAGTTAAAAGTTATATCCAAATATTAATCTGTTTGACCCAAATCACATGTGACCACATCAATTAAATCATAAAAATTATTCAGTGGAAAATTACATCAAAATCAAATCAGTTGACTTAACCCTATTAGGACTAGGGGGGGGGGGGCATCATGCTTCTCCCCTCCTATTAAATTTTTCATAACTTGTGCATAACTATTAAATTGTTTATGACTTTTCCTAACTTTGCATTTTCTCGCGAGACATCGAGTTTGTAGTACAGGCTAGGAGGGGGGACTTTTATTCTACCACACTTTTATTCATAACTTCTGAACGAATTGCTAATTCATGTATTTGTGAAAAATAAATTAAATTTAGATCTATTCATTTGATTTTAATTTCAATATTTTTAAGGGGTTTATCCGTTTTTTAGGCTTGGATCTGAAGCACAAGTTATAGTAAAGAAATCTTTATTTATTTGATGTAAAAGTACTTTTTGTTTTGTTGTTGTAAAATGTTTCTTTATTTTTTCTCAAAATCTTTGCATTTCAATTTGTATGTATTTTCTAAATTTAATTTTCAAATATTTTCACTTTCTTATGGCATTTCTTTTTTGCCATAATGTCTTAGTGCTCCATGTCATTAGAATTCGTGCAGAAAATTGCATTGTGCCAGGATAATCTTGTGCTTCATTTTGGTTTATTTCAGGATTTTTTCTTTGGTTTTAAGATTGTTTTGAAATATTTCAGTGTTTACTTTAATGCCACAAATTTTCACGGACAGAGATTTTTGCGGTATTCACTTTTTTTAAATCTTTTAAAAATAGACCTGTTTGGCGAACGTAATGAGCAGAAACAAGAACAACTACAGCAACAACAACCACAATCAATGAAGCTTTCTGGTGTAGTAGAATCATTGGAGAGAAGGAGAAGCGGTATGATTAACTTTATATATTAGACATTTTTAGTATGTCAAGCAAAGTTTTGATGGACTATGTCTTTGCAGCAGCAGCCTGTTTGAAATTTGATATTACAGCCTAGAGGATTTTGAGACAGCTTTTAATTTTGACAACAAAGGACTGGGTCTCGACAAAAGCGTTTTATTTGAGGCTTAGAATAGTTTTGCTACTTTTATTTTAACATTACCACGTTTACCAAAGTCATAAAAAACATCCAGTTAACAATTATAATCAAATATTAATCTGTTTGACCCAAATCACATGTGACCACATCAATTAAATCATAAAAATTATTCAGTGGAAAATTAGATCCAAATCAGTTGACTTAATCATACACAAATAAATATGATGAAAACAGGTCATTTAAATCTTGCTTTTATTAAAGAGTATTAAAATTTCTAATCGTTACTGAAAAGAAACAAAGCTTATCCAAGTATAACCATAAACTCCTGAATATACGCCCAGAGTCAAATACCTAATAAAGGCAAATTATTGGGGCTTACATTCGGGATGGGAGAGAATTTGTGTTAAGGAGTGAAGACACAAGTATTGAAAGACATGTTTATTTTGGAGGAGGAAGGATAGAAATAATCTGTCCGCTGAAACATAAATGTATATTTTCCTTGCTTTATTAGGCCTTTGATTTATTATGTCATACTGTTGCATTCCAGGTTTGAGGGGCTTATTCTGGACTTTATAGAAACTACATTTTGTAAGATGCTTTAAATTACTTTAAGATCAACCACGAATATAAATTCCTGTGAAACACAACTCTTACATCCATCGACCAAATTTAACACCCACAAAATCAGTATTTATTTCATTAATTAATTAACTGTTCAAGCATGTTTCTGTTAGCAGAAATTGATGTGTGTTCCGAGTGTTCCTTTACCTATATGCGGATTCTGCGCGGAAAAATCGGGGGGAATGGGTTCATATCACTAAACTTATCAAAATTATTTATCTTGGGATTTTAAGTAACTTCACCAAGTTTGGGGTTGGTGGATTCCGCCCCTCCCCCCAGCATATGTATTGGATGATAAATAAAAGTAGAAAATGCCAATACATGTGGGGTGTTTTTAGCCCAGCAAACAAAGTTTTGGTATTTCTATCACTTTGCGGCGGCAACAGTGGCAAACTGCTTTTCTTAATAGGCCATGTTCCCGAAGTTGGTAACAGTAATTGTGGCTATATTCTACAAGCAATCACATAAATATTTAAGGTAAAATTCAAGCAAAATTCTGAATTTCCAATTAGATAAAAAACAATATATTTTCGGTAGCAAACCTAAAGACACAAAAAATAAAATATGTTCCAAGAGCCTGGGTACTAGGCTGCTAAGAACAACAGAATTTGTCAAGTCTGCAAAAAGACCTAAAATCCTAAGCCCTAAGTATTAAGTCTACTTGGATAAAATTTTCCATATTAACGTTTTACTTGTGGCTTGTATTGCTTGTTGAAATTCGTAAAATGTCTCATAATTTATGCAATTATTGGAGAGGGGCACTTATTATAGGGAGGGCGCTTATTACAGTAAAAACTTTTTTTTCCATATTAAATGTAGTAAAGGGTCTAAATGAGCCTTTACTTAATGAGGATTTGATTACGTAATCAATGTGGTGAGTTTATTCACCAACACGGTTCATAAGGGAGTTTTGACGTCACACTTGTGCAAAACAGAAAAAAAAAGAAAGAGAAAATGGATTCGTCTAGCGAGGAAGAAGTTATTTTTAAAAATTCTTTATCTGAAGCGCTAAAGAAAAACAAGGTACGAGGTTGCACAAAACAAAACAAACATAGCCCAAATTGTCATCGAAGCGCTAAAGAAAACCAAGAAAAGAGGTTGCATAAACATAGTCACATAAAAAGCTTTTCTTGCAACTGTTTTTATAAAGAACTGACACAATGGGTTGAAACGTGAATAACTTCAATACAGGAGAGTGTCTAGATATTCGTCACAATCATAAAATCAGCGAAGCGTAAAAAGTACTAATTATCAACTTCTGACTTTTGCTGAAGAAAATGATGTAGCTAGTAAATTAAATTGTAAACGCAAGTATTTTTTATAATAATTAAAAAAAAAGAAAATAAGAATAAAAACGGGAGAAAATTTGAAGAGTTATGAAACTAAAATATCTTCTACGAAACTGTCATGGCTTCCTGACAAGAAATTAACAAGTTAAAAGAACTCTGTAAGTTTTCTTCTTATGTTGCTGCATCTTTTTGCAGGTGTTTATACTAATTTAAAAAACATTTGCACAATCGTGACGTAACAAAAACTAGTGTCCAGATCTGTTCATTAAAAATGGCTTACGCGATATTTTAGAGAATTTGAGTGAAAAGACAAACATTTAGCCAAACTTTGAATCCTTCTTTGGTGAACAAAATAAGGAAATAAAGTATACTTTTTTGTTTTTATGTAATGTTTACCATGTGGGTAGCTTATTTCTAATGTTTTTCGGGAGGGTAATTTCAAACTTTAATTCCCCTTTAAGGAAGTAAGATAATTTATTTTTATTATTACTTAGATTCCAGATATTCAGCACCATATGGAGGTACTAGTAGTTATTTGCTTCATTTAGTTTGAATAAGCAATTTATATGGACTCATTTATATTTTAAATAAGAACAAAGCCCCTAATACTGTGCGACTGTGCTCAAAAACTCACCTTGTTAGAATTTGACTTAATGGACGAATATTTGTTATAAGTCTGCAGTAAAGACATTGTACATTAACTTTATATACTAGATGTTTTAGCCTGATGGACTGCTGCTATCACGTGCAGTGGTAGCAACCTGTTTGCCAGAGCATCACAGAATGCTAGACAATATTTTGAGATTGCTTTTCAGCTCGTTAACTTGATAATGAGTATTGACAATAGGGATATTCCGAGACTTAGAATATTAACGCAACTTTTATTTTTACATAACCCAAGTCATAAAATTCATATTATATAGCTAATGTTGATAATTTTCTGAAGATTTAGCTAGAAGCTTTGACCCAAATCACATGTGATCACATCAATTAAATCATGAAAATATGAAAAGTTACATTCAGCTTAACCTTATTAGGTCAAGACTTTTTAGGGCTCTGAGAGCCTAGGAGGAGGATGGGGTGCATGAGAACCTCCTTCATAAAATATGAACGGCTGCATAATATTTTTCTTTCTTTCTTTTAAATTTACACCAAAGGTTTTTCAAACTATAAACTACATTTTAGCATAAAAATAATTAGTAGGTGCCTATTGTTTCATACTTATGATGTCATAACTTATCTTGGGTATGAAAATTCATTTTTATATGATTATAATGTTCAACCATTTGGAAATGAAATATGAGTTTGCATTCTTTTCTGAACCAATCATCTACCTAACGAATAGTTAATAGATATTATGTATTTTTATTATTTCTGAATTTCATTGTTTTCTCATAACATTTCTCATATTTAATTTTGAAAATTCTTGTAATATAACGTTGATGACGTCAGGATAAACTTGTGCTCAATTTTGATTTCTTTCAGAATTGTTCTTTTGATTTTAAGTTTGTAGAGATTGCTCTGAAATATTGTAATTTTTATTGTCAATGATAACCTTTTATTTCATTTCTTGAATGTTCTTAAAAAAACGTATTTTTCTTAATTATCAGCTATATCTTCTGTCCTTATAAATGAGAACCGGCCTCTTTGCTTTCTTAATATTCGCACACAGTAAATCAGCTTAGTATGGAGTGCCGTTTGTATATTAAATCATAAATAAAAATTATAAATAATTTCTAATATTAGCTACATTTATTCTTATTCGCTGGTTATTCATTCTCATTCTCAAATGTTATTATCATTCTCAACTTTTATTATCATTCGGTAAATTTTTATTATCATTCACTAATTAAAAAATATATGGTCCAACCAATGGCAACGGATTTTCGGTTCACGTGAAAATGTAAATATGTAGCCTCAGTTCCGTTTCAATTTGGTGTAGCTGCTTCATGAACTCACTATTAGTTGTTTTTTCTGTTATACGTACCATGCGATTCTGTGCAAGGCATTGATAGCTAAAAGAAAAACACTGTTTACAAAGATGAAAGATGTTTATGAACATTACACTTAAATATCTGGAGATCATATAGGCAGGTGGAAAGCAATATAATGATAAAGAATTTCACAATTCAAATGTGTGCTTAATCCATCTGCTGAGAAAAAATACGCTGATTGGAAACTGGCTTTTTTTAAATATATGATGAGCATATTTTTTTATGGAAAAGCAATGATGATTTGACTATACATAGCTATTATGATATCGTATATCTGAAGGTACAAAATTACCATATCTACCGCAACGATATTCTGAAATTATAAAGTCGTTTTTTATGAAATCGATGAAGCTCAATGTTTGCCAATTAAAATTGACCTGAAATTTAAATGTTAAAAATCTTTTTGGCAAACGATTCTTTCATGATAAGAACAAAGGGCTTGTGCTAACTGAGTAAGGTCGTCTTTGTTTTTTTGTTTTGTTTTGTTTTTTTGCGTTATATGGTGACAACATTGTTTTGTCTTATTGAAAAGTGAATAACACGTGTGTGACGTAAAAACGTAAAAACGAATAACAATAATTCCCATATGGATACTATAATTAAAGGTTTATATATTGCTTCCAAGTGTGAGTTCATGCACGGGCCACCAGCCAAGAAAGTGTATTATTTTAATAGCTCATTAATTAGCATTTTCCAAAACCACCGTCTACCGCCCCACTACCCACTGTCACAAAAACAAATTTACAGATCAGATACATCTCATGCACTAGATACATTAAAATACAGACTTTAAGGGAAAAAAAGGGGGGATTTGATTTGAGTTTGATCTTGAAATTTGACAGGTAGGTAAAGTACCATGTTAGAATTTGAGTGCAATGGCCTAAATTTGGCACTGATGGCGTCATGATGACATCACAGACCTATTTTAGGAAAATTTTAATATGGCCGGAATTTAGTATCAATGAAGTCATGATGACGGATATATAAATAGGCAGTCAAGTCTCCGTATTTATAAATAATATTTTCTGATAAGGGACGTTTCTCCTTGAAAAGGTTTCTCATTCAAATTAAATCATTGTGAATCATTTATAGCACAAATGATTTGTTTTCTTAGTTTTCATGCTTGATGAAACCTGCAAAGACCATTATTGTTGCACCATCGGATTCAATAATACAAAGCGTATGTCACAGAATTTATGTTTCAATCAATATTTTGTTTTTCTTATCAGTGAAGGACACGTGTTCTCTATAACATAAAAATTCATATTCACACTTTTTTTTAATGGAGATAATAAACAACATGTCCGGTAGTTTTACATGCTTTGTGTGAAAACAGATTTTGCTAAATTGCGTGGGTGATGTGCTTGCGTGCGTGCGTGCGTGGGTACGTGGGTTGTGTGCATGCGTTGGTACGTGAGTTAGGATTTTTGCGTGAGTCAAAATAATTGCATCCACTGACTTTTTCAAACGCAAGTTGTCTTTCTTTCACGAAATTAAAATGAAATCGAGGTTCTTAAATGTCTTTTGTACATGAGCCGATGTTCGTTGCCATTGGTTTGACAATATATTTTTAAAAATTAGGGAATGATAACGGAATTTCACCGAATGATAATAAAATGTACAGAATAATAATAAAGTTTGAGAATGATAATAAAAATAGAGAATGACAATAAAATTCACAGAATAAGAATGAATGACTTTTGCGAATGAGAATATTATTAAAAAAATAACAATATTGAATTAATATACAAACGGCACTCCATAGCTTTGAGTGTTATTTCATTATCATTTAAATCAAATTTACCCCGAAGTGAGTTGATTACGTATACAGAAAAAGTCGCACCTCAGGTCAAATTTTTGCCTTGTTGTGAGTTTAACCCTGGCTGCATGTGACCTATCCCAAGATATATTTTATGTATAGTAAAGTAGAAGATGCGTTTAATAGGTTCACCGCAAGCACCACCACCTCCACCTCCAGCAGTATCTAGAGGAGTTCCACCATCACCTCCATCACAGGCGGAGAATCGCTTCGGAAGTATCAAAGGAATATCACAAGGGATTCCGCCACCTCGCATTCGTGGTGATGGTAATGATGGTAAGTTGCATACGTAGATTATTGTCACCATTAATCCCTGGTGATTATCTTATTCAATGTCTGTTAAAGGAGAACTAACAACAATATGGAAATTTGATCTTAAATTGTTCATAATTATTTGAAATATCACTCTGTAAAATTTTTCTTTGCAATATTACTTGGTTCGACTGAAAATTGACATAGAAGATCACTCACCGTCACCATTTGAGTAAAGTTTTTATAATTAATCCTGTTCGTTATAGCAAAGCAAAATATATAAACATATAAGCGATCACACATCTTTATGCTCTGAGGTCGTTGGTATGAAAATTATATGTGTATAATAATTGATATCTAATTTTCGCTTAATTAAATGTAATCCAGGACTTATTCTATTATCATATCTACTTTTTGCTCTTGTGTAAAATTAGAATTTTTAATTTCCGATTCAAGTTAACATGACTTGAGTATGTTTAAAAGTTTTTTATGAGAGAAAAACAGTGAAAATATGAACAGTGTATAAAAGAAAGAATTATTTTGTTATTGGACATTGTATCGAAATTTTTGAAGATTCCGTCTCTTCCCCGATGCAAGATGTATGCTGTCTCAAGGACAGTTTTGTTAAGACACAACGTTTGCTTCATGCTGTGTTAAATACAGTTAATATTTGAGCTTGGGGCTCAGTAACTTTTCATACTCCCGGCAACATTTACATTCAGTTGCTGTATATAATATAACGCAATAACTTTTGCATCTACACTAGTACAGATTCTCCATCCTTCTCGAGTCAAGTTCATCAACATCTCCATCATCAGAGTTATCAGGCGAGACTTGCACTACTTGCACTGCTGAAAGTTTTTTCAGCTCAGACTCTGTCTCTGGGTTTGTTCGTGTAGCCTGGTGTTGAAGGTTCAAAGGTATCATTAGAACATACTCACAAGAAAACTATGGTTAGAATCACTTGAACAATAAAAATCATCAACACTAATTTACTTTGATAGACCTTATTGCTTTTACCAGACATGTTTGAATTATGAACATTTGTCCTTAAAAAACCATGGTACGTAATGGCGATAAATGTGGACAAGAACAGGGCAATTAAAGCCCCCTTTCAAGGTTATAATATTAAAAATATGTAAATATATTTTTATGCTGTGTATGTTCAACTACAATGAAATGTTTTTATCTACAAAACAGTGTATGTAATTCCTTGTCGTTAGTTCTCCTTTAAATTGTGATTATCATTAGACATTTTAAGCACCTTTCTTGGTTAATTGCCTCTTTGGAATAAAGTGTCCATGGTGCACATTCCGGAAATATGTTAGGTTTGTGGTGTTTTGGACACTTTCTTCTCTACTTGTTCCATACTTCTCTGCTTGTTTCATTTGCTTCAAATTTGTTATGATGGCAAATATAATTTTTAGATAACTCACCAGTACCAGTATATGTTTCAGTAGAACCTTCATATTTGAGGGAGGATATTAGAAGTTCCATCAGCCATAATAATGCACTATTTCAAAGTTTAAGTAGAGGTGGAATGGATTATGTTCAACTAAACAGAAAAAGTGTTGCCAAAGAATCTACGAAAACAGGTAAAATATCTTATTGCGATACCTTCTTAGCTATGCTTAAGGTGGTTATATACAGCTAAAACAATACAGACTTTATATGATAAAATAAACATGTAGAGAATAAAGATATTCAGACTCCGCCCGGTTAGCCACCCGTTAGATGTTCAGACTCCGCCCGGTTAGCCACCCGTTAGATGTTTGCGGATGATAACTCAGTCCCAGATGGTCATATGACTATGAATTAGCACCTTATATGGACTCGTTTATAGTTTAATTAAGAGCAAAGTCACTAATAATCCAAAAACTCACTCCTCCACAGTGGTTATATGCTTCTGCCCAGTGAGCAAAAAATTGTTTAAAGTCTTGCAGTAAAGACGCTAGAACAACATTGTATGTTAACTTTATATATTATACTAGCTGTTTTAGCCTGCCAAAAAAACAAAGAAAACAAAGTTTTGATGGACTGTTCCTATCACTTGTAGCGATGGCTGCCTGTTTGTCTGACCATCACAACATGCAATATTTTGAGATTGCTTTTCATTTCGTCAGTACTGAGTATGGTTTTTTCGAGACTTAGAATATTAATGCAACTTTTATTCTGACATTACCCAAAGTCATAAAACTTATATTATATACTTATATACCAGAAATGATATACCGACACGTAACTTGTACTTTTAAATTTAGTTTGTACCTTGTGGTTTCATGTAACAACTCGTAATTTACAACTCATGGATTAATTGTCAAATATAGCTTCTATTATACGTTCTTATAATTGAGATCTGTAAATAAAAAATGTAATGAGATTTTTAGTGTAAGGAAGCTAAATATTACAACAAAGGACAGAATTTACCAATAAAATTTCTGTTGGATCTGACCAGAGTCACATTTGGACTTTGACCACATTCAAAATAATTTTCTCGTGATTTTCTCATGATTTTTGTTGACTTTCTTGTTCACTGTCTATAAGGATTTGACCAGAATTACATTTGGACTTAGAAAATATTTGAAAATTGACTTTTCTATGAGACTTTGACCATGAATCTTTTTTGGCATCCACTTTGTTTTATTTTGAGGAAACTCTCTCCTCAATCTTTTGAGATGATAAGTGATATTTTTTATAAAATAATTTTAAAATTTCACGAATTGAAGTCCCTATTTTGGTTGTGGAAAGTTTCTTCAATTTTGAAATCACTATTAATGTTATATACACTTAGTTTATTATTACTAAGAGTACTCCCAATACAAATTAGTAATATAATGAAAATACACAATTCAACAGAGAAAGATATTTTTAATAAAAGAATAAATTGTATGCTGATTTTTATGACATTATTAATTAATCCCAATTCAATAGAAGAAGAGTTTTTTAATAAAAGAGTAAATTGTTTTAATGAATATGTAATCTTCTATTTCGTTATTCTTTATTTCTATTTAATTTTAATAACAGATGATGACAAGAACCTTTACTTTACAATATTTTATTACTGCTAATATATACCATGTTTTTATTCATATATTAAACTAAGTATGATGTTTAATATACTTATCTTTAAATTTCACGTATTTTAAACTAAGTTATATTCTTTAGTGTATATCTCATAATGCTATGATGTATAATGTGTGTATCCCGTTCATACCCAGCACAATAATAATATATTTTATAAAGCTTTAATTATATGATAATGATATGAAGTATATATAATGTGTGTATCCAATTTATATCTACCGTGGAGGAGTGACTTTTGAGCATTGCTTCAGGCTATGATATGAAATTTCACTACTCTCCTCTGCAGTGATTTAATGTAATTATGTCTTGATAAATGTGTTCCAACTTATTTGACCTGAAACTTTATCAACTTAATAAGGAAAATGTGGGTGTTTATCCTGGATATGAAACTCTCCTCCACAGTGACCTGATATGATTTTACTTTGAAAAATATGTTCCAAATGTTTATTTGAACTGAAACTTTATCATCTTAATATAGACATATTTCAAACACTGTATAATGTGTGTATGCAAATCATATTTATGTGCTTAGGTTTAACTTT
>JAULBZ010002372.1:0-18929 GCA_032360805.1 Neoturris breviconis | reverse complement strand
ATTCCCGAGTTAAATAACTCGGAAATTTTATTTGTGTCTAAATCACCGAGTTACGAAAAGTTAGATAACTCGGGTTAAGACGTCATATTCGTAACTCGGGCCCGTAACTCGGTTTTCTTAACTCGGGATTTCCGAACCTCTTCTTCTATTACGCTTAAATATTTTAACCCTCATTCACGTATGTTGATCTCTGATCTGCGTGCTAAATCTATGTTATGCTCTAGTTACTTATGAGTAAGGTTTCTTTCGTGCTTGTTGTGACATATCATATTATGGCCTTTTTTGTGTTATACCTCTACAGTTATAATTTCCACTTTTCAGCGATTTATATCAATGTTGGTCATTTTTAATGAGAATGATCCCCATCCCCCAACCTAGTTCCCAAAAATCGTATGGAAATTGACGAAGAAACTCTATTCGAATCTCTTCATAAACTTGATAAAGTGCAGTAGAAACTTCAAAAATTTGAAGGTTTTTATGCTTGAAAATGTACTGGATTCAACCCTTCGTCAGTATGGTGGGGCAATTTGCTAATTTGTTATTTGTTAATTCATGGGAAGGTATTAGAAGATTCAGGGGGCTAAAAGTCACAAAAATATGATGCAGATTTTTAAAGCATGTACGAAAATAACCTCCTGAATAATAATTTTTGTTATGTTACTTTCACAGCAAAATTTAAAAATTCAGGGGTCCACACCATACAAATAAAGGGTTAATAATTCTTTGTTGAAATTCGCAAAATTAAATACACGTGAAAAAAAATAACCTTTCTTCATTCTCCAATTTTTTTTCCCAATTCGCAAAATTAGAAATTACACCTACAGAAATCAGATTTTTTTTTTTTTACGGCTAGTTATTATTATTAGGGACCTTGCACAATGACGACGTGTTTTCTAGACAGCGTCAATATCATGATAAATTGAGAAGTATGCATGTGCAGCTCAGGGGAAACCCTGAATCGACCACGTCCTATTGAAGTCGACGTGCTCAATTTATACATTTCAAAGTCGTCCTAAAATAATAAGTTAGGTTTTTTATTATGTTATTTTGCTAATTCACATTATTCTTTAAGTTGCATAATCTAATAAATTACACAATGCCGTCTTTGAGGATGACTTGCTAAATGAAGTCAGATGCACATTAACATTGAAAAGTTGACATAACAAATATAACTAAAAAAGTTTGTTCCATATCTCTTCATCATATTTGGTCTGTGGGAGGGGGAAGGTAACTTTTCAGCTTTTCAGCTTTTTCTATTCGAACAAAATTTACTGCAAAAACCCCTGAAAGTATGTTATATATAACATACTTTCAGGGTATATATACAGGTTGTATATATACAACTTATTTGACTAACGTTTTCTGATAGGAGTATTTTCAAAAATTTAAGTAGAATTTTCATGATCATCTTTCAACTTTGCAATTTATCTTCTTTTGTAGCTCTCTGCCTAGTAGTGGCCTTGATGGCTTGCAGAGAGCAACTTATTAAAAGAAAAATTAAACTAAAAGTGATAAAAAATGCCACACCGACCAACTGCCGTGTGTTATTTGTGACGTCACTAATAGACTAATGACTTTTAAGCAAAAAAATGCTTGCATTGGGTTATCATTCTTTGTGCCAAGTTTCATTTTGTAGCACGTTCTCATAAACAATAATGAAGTGTGGGTGGAATTTGCCCACCTCCCAGACCTACAAAATCAAAGCTAATTAGGGTAAATCTGAAAATTTCATTCCAAGAACAACTTTTTTGGCAGATTTTCAGACCACCGTTCAGCAAAATGTATACTACGCGGAAGTCAAGGAACTTGTAATGAGTCCATTGCAAGATCGTTGACTCAAAACCTTATCCGTAAAATTCTGTAAAATTGTAATATAGTATGATATTTATATCGAGTGTATTCATTTTTCAGGGAAAAAAATCTCAACCCAAGAATCGTTTGACACACCGACGAATACGGCAGGTTAGGAAGTTTGTCTCTTGTATGGAAAACTGAATGTTTCTCCTGCCTCCTTTTTGAGTCACTAGCAGCTTAGGGACCATCTCAAAATTTCGCTCCAAAACCAACTTTTTTGGTAGGGTTAAATCAACTGAAATGGACAACATTCTATGAAAAGAATCTATGCAGGAGTGTGTTAGATCAATGAACTTGCAATGGATTGGTTTCTTCGGGACGTAGAAACCAATTTATTGCAATATTGTTGACTCAGTACTCTCCTCTGCATATTTTAGAGATGGTCCCTTATTGTTGGTTAACTTTGCTACTTTTTTCTGCAATAAAAAAAGTCTACTAACTGTTTGGCAGGTAGTAATAAAACATTTTGCAGGTTGGCAATTTTGAAACATTTTGGTGTGTAAATTTATTGCTTTTACCACAGTAAGAATTGGCTCGTTCTTTCTGTACCATGCACGAGGAGGAATGGGCTTGTTCTCAACGTCGTTCCCAGGGCTTTCTTTCTGTGCCATGCTTGAGGAGGAAGTTAAGAAAACCAAGGAATGTTGGAAACTGACAAGGACAATGCAAAATGGATGACCTATAAGACTTTATTATACTAAACTACGTATCATTTCTTTAGCTGAAGATAGCTGGAATGTGAAACGTCAAACATTTTCTTTTAATACTACTACTAGTAATAAATACCACGTCCAAGAAGATATCACTATGGCTAATGACGATGACGATGATGACGAATTCAACTATGCAACACATAGCAAAAAAGCGAAAATTTCACATGGTAGGATTATAACTGAATGAGTTTCTTATTTATCCTGCCTTGTTACTTGAATTGCATAGAGTTATGTTTGGTTTTTTATCGAGAGGTTGGAACTGCACACTTATCTGCCGGCACGGAAAAATAATCAACGTTAAAATGACATCGTTTTGTCGTCATGACGTCAAAACAATATCTTTTTTTATGTCGAGTAGATCCCAGCCGTCTGGGTATATTTAATTTATCGAATAGAGGGTATCAAAAAGTAATTTACAACTCTCATAGATAGCTTGTTGGGAAAATAAGAAGTATATATTAGAGAACGGAATAATAAATTATGCAAATCCTTGGCTACCATATTGGAAAAGGCAACATGTTTCAATTTCAGTAACACGGTAGTTATCAAATAATCTCCAAAAACTGCTTACTTACTTTCTTCTTACTTCCGGTGGACGTCTGTAAGACGTCGGGATAAAAAAAACTGTTAATTTTACAGAATTAATATTCGTGATTTGGTTAGTAGATGTGTAATTTGCGGAATTTATTTCCGCAATTGATAGATGGAAAGAATAAATTTATGCGATTTTGTTTATTGTAAGATATAGCAATATTTAACAAAAAACCATCGGAAACACTGAAATTTTGGAAATATATAAAAAAATGCGGAACTTATTTTCGCGATGGTCTTGTTTTCCGTAAATCTCGCGGAGTTTAGTTTCGCGGTATAGACGCAAAATCGCGAAAATTAATTCCCGCAAAAATATTACCTTCAGGTACATCGCAGGGATTGAAAGCTTTCTCATTATATCACCATTGTGAATTGAGGCTACAAAGTCTGAATGCTCCCAATTCCCTCTTCTACAAGCATTACAGTATTCACTCTTCGACCACTGCATGGATAATATGTGTATAGGATTCATTATTGTTGGACTTATATAATTTCCTTTTCACTCTTTGTAATTATAGCACCTGAGCCTTCTCGTCAAACTTCAGCAAGAACCCAACGTGCACAGAAGTTCCAAACTGCTTATTTAAAATCGAGAGGACTAGGAGAGCATGCAACTTCATCAAAACATTATGATAAACAAGACGAATTCGGATGGGAATAAAATTATTGTTTAAACATTTGTTATATATTTACTTACCTTAGGCGTATTAATTTTTGCGAGCACTTATTTTCGCGAGACAATTTTTTGTTTGTTTGATTTCACAACATGAGCTTATCAGAATTTTCGTGAGGTCTTATGTCGCGAACTAAATATTTTAAGAATATTGACAAGCATTAATATTCGCAAAAACTTATTATTACTTTTGTGAATGTTTTTTTGTTCTAAATGTACCCTCACCACATGAGATATCCGAATAAGCGAACCCACGGATTGTCATAGTTCTCCATAATTCGTTTCAAAAAGCAGATATTTCAGTAGCTTCAAAGAAACCAAAATCAATAAATTTGATATAAATTAATCTACGATGAAGAGTGTTAATCTACGAGCTTACAATAGATTGGTTTCTTCGGAACGAAGGGGTCAATTCGCGAGAATTGCTACATTAAAACAATTACGCGTATTGGAATTGAGCATGCCCAATAATTTCTTGTGTACGAATTGGATAGAAATTCTCAAAAATTAAGGTTTACGAAAATTAATGCCCAAGGTAGTTGAATTTATTTTACTATAGTAGAATATTTGTTTTATTAACACTTTATTCGAATTCTCTGATTATCCGAACAAATTTCAAACCCTCTTGGATCCGCTATGAAACCCTTATAGAATACCTTAGATTAACTTAATCCCCACTTTTCCGAGTACATTATTCAGTTCGAATGTTAAAAATGACCCCGGATTACCCGAATTTTACCTCTTATCACAACTTGGAAGCAGCGAAAAATACACGAATTATTCAAAAATGTAACATTTAGTACAGTAAAGTATATGTCTATCATTTCATTCAAAACTGCATGTCTTTAGTCCGGGAACCGCAAATACTTTATATTGCTGCATTTCTGGAATCAGAAAAGAAAATTACATATTGCATTCAGAACAAATCTACCTCAATGTTACAAAACATAAGCATCTAGACCGCAACCTCGTTCCCAGGGCCTCTTGCCTTTTTGAACACGGAAGAGCGGCTCTTCCCTGGGAACGAGGTTGTCTAGACCGCCCTCAAGCGTAAAGAGACTGCACATTAAAATATCAAAAAAACCGGAATATTCGGAAACTAACCCGTGGATCTTTGTAATTTCTCAATCACAGCTGAACGACACATTCTCTATATACAGAATATAGTTTTGAATAGGATTGTTGATATAGTTATATACTGTAACTATATAAACAATTCTATTCAAAATTATCCTGTAGTTCTTTTCATAAAATAATGAAACGAGGTGTTTGTTGCTCAAAATAGAACTTGTTATAATGCAATAACTTCCTTTGTGTGCAGTGACAGTCACTGCATACAAAAGGAAGTTATTACATTGTAACAAGTTCTACTTTGTTCTACTTACGCCTCGTTTTTATTGTTTTATGAAAATGACTATTATTTTTTCGTTTGATTTTTATATTTATGTTATATTGTAATAGAAATATATGTGGTGAGTGATGTGGCGAGTGATGTGGCGAGTGTCATTTTTAGGATGTATATTGAACAGACCTCTGTAAATATTGTGTGTTTCTAGAAAGTTATTATTTAGGACATTCTCTTGTGTTCTTTCACGCCCTCAACATAGCCGCGCTCGTACGAATACAACATTTCACTGCGATCAGACCATATCAAAATATCTCTTCAAAAGTACCGTGGCGCTGATGGGAACTCCAACATCGACGCTTGCGTGATCGTCAATTCTATGTTTGCGTATTTAAAATGAGGTGTATACATAAGTAAGAAATTTTTGCGGAAGAAATCTATGCGAAATTTATATTTGCACCTCATCCGCAAAAATATCTTCTGCAAAACTCGCCAAAATCCACCCATTCAAAACCACCCATTAACAAACGTTAATCTGCAAAAAATAAATTTACCGAGACAAATTTTCCGCTTTTCAAATAAATGTTTCAAGAATAGAAAACAAAAGATAACGTTAATTAATTAGTCCTTCTATACCTTACCCACAAGAATTAATTCCGCAAATTCTAAGCGTGCAAGTTCATCTGCCAAAAATTATTTCTCCAAATTCACCGTTTTTGAAAGCCTCAGCCACTAAAATTTATTCCGCAAAAATTTCTTACGTTAAGATATATGTATAGCTATAAAATCAACAATGGTTTTCCGTTATTTAAATTCATTTCATATATATATATGTAAAAAGGAAAGATGGAGTAGATCAGCTAAAACACAGTCAAAAAATGTTGGAAAGTGTGCCCACCAAAGTTTAATTGCGTCAAGCTTATCTGTTCAGGGACCAAGACTATTTAATAGCCTCCCTAGATATGTCAGAAACATTACAAACCACATAAAAGATTATTTTAAACAGAAATTAGATTAGTTCCTATCAAAAATACCCCTAATCCCCAATTATGTTGGAATGCGTCGTGCAGAATCCGACATTAAAAGCATTGGACTCAACAAGTTGGATAGACAGAGACCATATCAAAACTACATCAAGTAAATTAAGTAAGTAAATCAAGTCAACCGACGAGTGCAGGGTTCATACCTAACTGGAAACAGGGTTTATACGTAACCTGGAAAACGAGCCCTTTTTTAAAAAAACTCGGGGAAAACTTACCTGGAAAAGTATATTTTAGGAAGCTTAGGGAAATATTTTATTGGTGTGTACACATTTTTAATAAAGTATCTTATAGAGTTGTTCGTGTATCTTAAGATGAGTTATAGCATGATTCATGGTTGAGTCATGGTATGACTCATCTCTCATAAGAAATGTTTTTATGATCTGTCATAACCAAATTAGTAATTATTATATGATTAGAGAATTGGATCCCACAGGGAGTTGAAGTGTATACTTTTCCATCGTTAGGCAGTTTGAAATTTCTGATGTAATTTGTGTACACTAGGGATTTCAAACTGCTATATAAACTCAGCTGTTTTTTGGAAATCAGTTAAAACAAGAAATGCATGAGGACATTATGTCAGGATAAATCTTGAAACAAATTTTTATCTTGTTCCTGAAAACTCTTCAGAGCACAAAGTACTCAATTTGTTTTCTAAATTGGAAGAGAAAAGACAAATGACTTGATTGTGACATTTGTTCTTGGTAATATTTTGTACCTTAAGTTTGTTCCATGAAAAAATGTTGATTTTGTTGTCTTAAGATTATTTTACTTATGATCGACTTATATCAGTAGTCTGATTCATTAAATCACACCGACGAAGGATTGTGATTTATTAAAACGCATCGCTGTCTCGCTGTGTGGCTGGCTGTCATCATTTTTTTTTGCAAAATGACGTAATGTAAAATCTCGTTTCATGTAATTACATTTTTGATCTTATGAATTTGCAAATTCTAATATAACATAAAAATTGAGTTAATCTTTTTCAACTTAACACAATAGAATACAATCATTTAACAATAACTTTTCGTAAAAGTGAGTAATACCTGTTTGTTGTCATAACAACTAGAGTTTAATTTTCGTGACACCTTGAGAATAATAATAGTTGTCAATAATAGTAATTGTTTTTGCGCATTCAATCTGAAGATTGAATGCGCAAAAACAATTACTATTATTGGGACGGAAATTTGATTGGTAGTTGACAATAATCGCAATAATAATTCTTACTGATGAAGAATCAATACACAAAACATCTAAGATCTAAGAAATGGAGCGGAATTAATTCGTTATTTGATGTGATGAGTAGACTGGCAAGGTGTGATTTTTAAAGCCCCAAGGCTTCTTGTTTTGTTTCATTAAAAATTTATACAAAACCGATTTGAAAAGTGTCTCCTACTGAAATGACGTTACGGACTCAAGAAAAAACACATACTTTTGGGAGTAACACCGGGGAAAATAATATCCTTTTCACATGGTGGACTCAAGGAAAATTGTGTTTTTTAATAAAAAATGTTTTCTTGAATTTTAGTGCGAACCCTGGAGTGACCTATGAGTAAGCCCTTTAGAGGTCATTTTCAGCATTTACGTTTTGTGGTGTGTATTGTTTGCTAAAATTCGTAAAATGTCTCATAATTTATGTGAGGGGTTGTATTTTGCTCCATTCGCGAAAGTTTATTGCGCGAAAAATTTAAATTTAAATTTTGGTCATTCGCAAAAGTTAATGCAATCAAAATGCAAAAACTTTGTGCGCAATTTCTGTACTAAACAAAGTAAATTAGTACAGAGGTAGATTTTGAGATGTGTATAAAATATGTTCACAGGTTTCATAGGTTTGACATCTTTTTATTAAACGATAATATGACCCCCCCCCCCCCCTGTATGTACTATGTGCATGACTATGAAATGGAAATTACTTAACGAAGTGAACTAGGTGCGGTGTGGCTACTGGGTGTATCCTGATGTTACGTTCTAGTGGAGGTTTGGCAGAATTGGTTACCATTAGGCGGACCACATGAAAGTTAAAAGAAGACATTTCATTGGTAGAAATTATCGTCCATTTAATGAAAACTATATTTAAGAGTTCTCCTCCTCTAGTGATCAGAATATATTTGAAATATTTAAATTACAAATTATATAATACAGTGCTTAAAATAAGAAACAATGCGGAGGAGGATTGTTTATCATTATACTCAATAATCCCTCCTCCTCCAGTGTTTTTAACGCGATTGAAAAGTTAGTTCACATCTTAGTGTTCTTGGAATGTCCATCTTCAATAAATCATTGATAGAAAACAATTCTCTTATTCGTCTCATAGCTAGCCCTTTCAATGTATCATCACACAAAAGAAAATGCCTCATCCAAACATTTTCATTGGCTGTTTCTTTCTTCTTTCCTAGTATAAAAATCTGTTTTCCATTCGCTGAAAATTGCAATGAAAGGATATTATCTTTTTCAAAGTTAGCGCTCACGTCAAATTTTTGAACGACGTTACAATTGACGAAGTCGAGTATGAAAACGTCGTCGGAATTAAGCCTAACGGCAGCCTTTTCTGTTTCTTCAGAGATGGCAGTAGAAAAATATTTCTTTTCAAATTTATCATTCAATGTTACATGCGTTAGAAGTTTTTTTTGAGATCCAAATTTTGCATAAAAATCAATCCAAATTTTACGACAACGAAAATCATATGATATGATTACGCTTCTGTTACGCATTGTAACCAAAAAACAATTTTTAAGTGTATCAACATGTGTTCTTACTATTTTCGTTTTCTGTAAGTTCAAAGTTACATGCAAGAAATCATGCTGAATTTCAAACTCAGTTACATTTATTTTTCCATCGGTAGGATTCCAATAATCCATGGTACCAAAGCTACGACTGATAGTTCGAACAGGTTTGTCATGTAATAAAATCAATGTTACTTTTATAGCGCCTATTTCACCGTTCTGTACGATCCAGAGTGAACCGTTTTTAATATAAACTGAACACATGTCAGGATCTGGGAAGTCAATATCGAAATTTGAATTTATTATCTCCAGCGTTAACAAATTGACATAATAACAATGAAGTCTTGGTTTTTTCTCCTTCATCTTCAGAAATGCTATACCAGAGTTGTCTGCAACAAAAAAACCATGCGTATTATAAACTTCCGGGATAAGTGAGACACAACAACGAAATCGAGCAAATGAGAACGCTTTTGTAATTTCTTTCTTTGGGTGACGTAATATTAAGGAATGAACGAGGAATCTCTTTAATTCTTCGTACGATATTTCGCTTTCATGCTCTAAAGTATATCCACCTCCGATGTTTTCTTGAAAATTATGCGTAGTGACATGCACACATTTATACCCATATTTGAATAATTTCGTGATTTGTTTACATGAATTCAAAACATTCAAACAGTCGTTCATGTGAAGATATTCTTTTAAATCAGTGATATTAAGTAAGTTACAGTTTATACAATGACACTCTGTTTGGTGTAAAGGTGACAAATCCGCCATATGTTATTATTTGTAGTTGGATAGTCTTCGTTTTGGTTTTAGTTAATCTATTACAAAAATTATAAAGGAATAATTTTATCAACTTCCAAGATTGAAAACATCTGCCAGATATCACTTGTGAAGTATAGTTTTCGGAATAAAAGCCGAAACTTACACTCCCCCACAGATGGTACCCGACAGGTATTTTCAGGCTTAAACTTTAACATTTAATCGTTCCTGCAAAGGTAAAAAAAAGTGAAGAAGACCTGTAGAAGAATCTGAGAATGATGGGAGAAATAACACAGCTGAATATATGGTATGCACCAGATCTAACTAAAATTAGTTTAACGAAGAAAATCCAGACTGCATCTAATATAAAGTTTATGTATCAAACAGACGATATCCATATTCTCCCTAATTTTAGGGGGGAGGGGGAGACAGGGGGCGAGGTCTAATAAAACCTGTTCCTAATAAATAAAAATATCAGTGGTGTTTTTTACCAAAACAGGGATTTTCAATATATGCTTCTAGGTTACAATACCCTCGCATTAATACTCAAAAACAGCTTTTTTGTTAATGGAAAATTAAAAAGTAGTTCTTCGTGAATTAGCATGACAATTAATTCCGCAAAATTTACCGTTTTTGAAAGCTTCATCCACAAGAATTTATTCCGCAAAAATTTATTACCTGTGTAAACTTTACTTACAGTGCTTACTCTTTCATTCCTCTACATGAAGAAAAGTAGGTCAGCCAAATCATAAAAATCAAATCAATAGCACACATTGGTTCAAGAATTTCCAAATAAAATGAACAAAATCATGAGAAATCTGAGAGATAATTTGTAGGGGAGTGTGTACAGTTTTAATCAAAGAAACGTATGGTATTGAAAGTAGCCCACCAAACCAGGTGAAAATTAAACCTAAGCACATAAAATATGATTTACATACACACATTATACAGTGTTGTTTTTATTAAGATGGTAAAGTTTCGGGTTAAATAAACAATTGGAACACCTTTTTTAAGGAAAAATTATGTCAGGTCGCTGTGTTTTACGACCCTAAAGTGAATACGCATTAATATTTATTTCAAAACTGAAAAAGGAAGCTTCCCAAAATCCAAATGGAGGCCTAAATTCCTAAAATTCAGAAATTTCTTTGAAAAAAATCTCGTATCGTTGATGAAGAAGCTTCCTCAACATACAAAATGTCTATTAAAAAGGGCTTATGGTCAAAGTCTCATAGAAAATTAAAATTTCAAAATAAATTCTAACTCTCTACTTCTCCCCTTATTATTTGGGATATTGCTTAACTAAAATTTGAATGTGATCAAATCTTCACTTTTGATAAAATCCCTTTTTTGCCGATATCCCAAATTGACGAATTCGAAATTTGGTTTGCAGTCTCGTAACATCGCCTAGAATGCCGATACAAAATATAAAGATTGTACCACGCCTTTTCAGTTAAATGGACAGAAAACTCATTTTGGACTCTTTTTGTCCAAAACTCGGGACAAAGTGGACGAAATCGGAAATGTTTTGGAGAGCCCTTCTAAAATATCACAACAAATGCTGGTATCAAATTTCAAAATGCTAGCACTTCCGGAGCATGGTCTATTAATAAAAGCGGTACAACGCCGCCGTCGCAAAGTGATAGTAATAGCCCATCCAAATTTTGTTCGGTGGACTAATAAAATTGGTCTCACATTTTACTAGCTCCTTACAGTAGTAGGTTTAATTCACGGTGTTCACTACTACTTCGCAGACTCAAGATATTTGACGGAAAACAGCAAAAAACAAAATAAATATTTTTAAACTTATTATGTCCACTTAACAGAAGGAGATTTAGGGAAATAAGTTCATGTTGGGATAGAATAAATTATCACCCGCTTTAACGAGTGTCTTTTGACCTTATAATGGAGATTCATCAATGAGAGTTTAACCGCAAATCATTCCGGGCTTAGAATAATTACCCGTCTTAACAAAGTGTCCGCTTCGTGGTATGTCCCTCTCATGGAGATTCTCGCTTCATGGTATGTCTCTCTCATGGAGATTCCCGCTTTATGGTATAACCCTCTCATGGAGATTGCCGCTTTATGGTATTTCCCTCTCATATAGATTCCCGCTTCATAGTATGTCCCTCTCATGAAGATTCCACTGCAGAACATAACAATAACACAGTATAAAACTAATCGAACATGTCAAGAGAGAGGTGTTACTAAAGTGCGACCAAAAATCCACACCACGACCGGCAACCGACGACTAAGGGCTTCCGAAAGTTCTTCGTGTTCTCTTCTGGAGATACACGGAAAGTTGCTATTGGCACAGCGCATCTTTTCCACATTCCCACTAAAGCTTGAATGACTTTTTGCTGAAACTTTCTGTCAAAATTTTAATTTTAAACACTTCAATTGGTTTCGCTCATTTATGGGCAGAATGCATGCCTCTAAATTCAAGTCATCTCCAAAGATGCTCCTTCACAGGGGAATGCCGTCGTGAATTTTTGAGGTTGTCCTACAGATTGTGAAAAATGCGCTAATTAGGGGCTTTTTATTAAAATGATCCCTGCCTTTTCTTTTTAAACGTTGTGAAAACATTTTTCCCTCAAAAATGCTGACTGTTTGAGGCCCATAGCAATCGGGACAAAGCCCATAATAACCTTTTGCTTTAAAAACGGAGACTTAATCAGTTTGGTTTATCAATGTAAATCGGTACTATCTATCATTATCCACCCTCGATTAAAAAATCGCACGTGTAAATATACTCACATTTATTGTTTTCATTCTACATGCTTTTCTGGTCTGGCGCCATTGCAATAATCTATTCATAAAAGTATAACGCAACGAGCCAAAAGCAAAATCCCGTATCTCCGGTCATCGGTCGTGGTGTGGATTTTCGGTCGCGTTTTAGTAACAAATCTCAAGGTATATAACAATAAAATATAAAATAATATAAAAATATTCTAACAATTTCCCTGAGGTTTCCACAGTCTTTCAAAATCTAAAACAATTTCCCGGTTGTTTAGCTCACTTTTTCCTCAGGATTTCCAGGTTGCGTGGAAACCCTGTCTGTTACATGAATAGTAACCAAACACCAAAATTTTATACGCACACAAAATACTATTTTTAATTATTATTATTATTTTTAATTATTTTTTAATTGTAGCTGAATTAGATGAAAACGAGGATAGCAGGTTGATTACCACCGAAATTTGATCCCATTGTTCTCTTACAGCATTTGACGTTGTTTTCATCTCATATCTGATAGCAATTAAACAAATTGTCATATGACGCCATCACAATTTTTTCTAATCAACGTCAAAACGACGTCCGATCGACGTTGACAGCGCTTGCCCACCAGGATAAAGATTGTGATTTACTGGTTTCTCTAACAGGGAGAGTTCATAGGTTGTCAAAAATTAGCAATCAGCATCCTCGTAATGAACAAACCAATCATTCAAATACCCTCCTATGCAGATAGTACGTAGATACAATCCCAGTTATCCTGCACAACATAGTGCAATATAAGTGATGTTATACATCATATGTGATGCCCTCAGGACAACATAGGTGATATCACCCTGTATAGCATAGGGGATGGATGCAACTCGATGATGTTCATTTTTCGTTTTAATATTTATTTCATGATATATTTCATCCAGCTCTAAACCAATGATCAGATTCACAATTTCGTCCCCATTGTGTATGACACAGCCAACACCAATTATATTGACATCTCAGACAGGTCATGTGATTACAGCCGCCTGAAATATATACAAACATCTGTTTAGGTTAGCTTTATGTCAATGTAAACGACTTTTAGAAGAAATATCTTTACAAAAATCAAATCAAAGGTACGGCATTGAAAGTAGCCCACCAAACCAAGTGAAAGTGAGACCTAAGCACATAAAATATGATTAACATACACAGTCTACAGTGTTTAAAATAAACAATTGGAACACCTTTATCAAGGTAAAATTATGTCAAGCCACTGCGGAGGAGAGTAGTAAAAATTCATATCAAGAATAAACACCCGGATTTTACATTGCATTAGGATTTCATGTTTTTGTTAAGTTGATAAATTTTCAGATCAAATAAACTGTTAGAACACCTTTTTCAAGGTAGAATTGTGTCAAGTCACTGTGGAGGAGAGTAACGAAATTTCATATCAAGGATAAATACTCAATTGTTACATGGTGTTAGGATTTCATGTCCTCATTAAGTTAATAAAATTTCAGGTCAAATAAACAATTGGAACACGTTTTTCAAGGCATAATATATTACATTAAATCCCTGTGGAGGAGAGAGTGAAATTTCATATCATAGCCAGAAGTAATGCTCAAAAATCCTCCACAGTGGATACAAATTGGATACACACATTATGCTTCATAGTATTATGTATAAACTAAATAATAAAATTTATTTCTTAAAGGTACAAAATCACCCTCAGATGTTTTTTTAAAAATTTACCTTCTGTAGTCTAGATGAAAGTTCATGTTGCTAGTAACATATTCTGAAGATTTGACTCCATAAGAATGAATATTAGTGGAGATATAATTGATTAAAGTCATAAGAAATTATGTATTTTCTATGCTCACTGTGTGGCAGCCATCTTGTTTGACAAACATTTTCTGTTTTCAGAGAAAAGAATTGCTCGTTTTGCCACTTTTGAGTATGTTCAGTGTGTGTCACTTATCCATTTGACAATTTGACCAAAAAAGGTGATTATGTACCTTTAAACAAAGTCCATAGTTTCTAGATTCGAAAGAATAGAGTCGGTTTCTTCATCAAAAATATCCCAATCCTGAGCCAAATTCATAGAGTGGGTTCGCCCCTATCCCGACATCGCCCTTATTCGGACACGTGGAGAGGGTGCAATGTAATTCTCTTTTTCGAACGTATTAAACCACAAATCGAACGCAAAAAATAATCACCAAACCATTAAGCAACAAAGAAATTGTAAACAAACTTTGAGAAGAAGCTGTTGCGTCGATCCAAAGTGGATCGGTTCTCAGGTAATCCAAAGTTATGCCCGATTTTATGCATAAGTAGGTAAGTTCAAAATGACGAAACGTCAGTTAATCAATCAATTTCGTACAATCGAAGTAACTTCTTTTTCAATTTTGTTGATGTTTCTACAATATTCACTGCCATTTTAAATGTTGCTGTGAAGTTTGAACTTCGCCGAATCGCTCCAGTCCTTTGCTGTTTATTTTGTTTTAATTTCTGGGGGTTATTCTTTGAATAACTATATCGGGTAGGATCGCCGTAATCCGGACAGCTTGACGTCAAATACTTATTTTTTAATATTTAGATATAATATTTACGGTGAAAGTATAAAACAAACCTTTTTGGGGTAATACTTGAACAAATTATTTTATGTGTCATAACTTTCACTCCCCTGTATTTTTTTGGAAAATTATATTTAATTGTTTTTTTAAAATCAAAAAGAAGGACTAGACTAGCACCCTAAGCGAAGTCGAGAGTCGAGAGTTAGCGATGAAAATATATAATCATCTCAAATTCTAGCCAATATAATGGAAGTTCTTTGATCATCCCACGATGGTAAAACACGGAAGAACAAGTCGATAATTATGACATGCAAGGAGAACTTGCGTTGACAACTTCGATACCAGCAGGGTGATATTGACGTCTTTTTGATAACCCTTCTATGTTCTTTTAGATTGTGGATTATCATATCATATTTTTTATATTTGATCATTTCTGGAGGTTATATTTATCGTTTTCAATTCGCACTTTCTATTTTTCAATAGGTAAGTTAAAATACTGTCAAACACTGCTTTATAAATTTGCCCAAGGACAAGCTCGTCCCCAGTCCCTTTTGACTTTTTTTTATTTTTCTGTCTGAGAAAAATAAAAAAAAGTCAAAAAGGGCTGGGGACGAGTTTGGCCCAAGGACTTTTTTATCACAAAAGAAAGCCTTGGAGAGAGAGTATTGGTTTGCATATACCTATATAATAATAACTTCTCTTTTATAAGGTTTTTATAAGGTTTTATAAGGTTTTCATGTCCAAAATTGAGTAAGTCTTTTTTTATTTGGGAAAGGGACTGGGAATGAAGTTGTGCAAAAATGTATCCGTTTCAATTTCTAACTAGAAGCCCAATCGGCTTGAAAAATCACACCTTTTGCACAACAATATAAAACCACAAATGATAGAGAAATATGGGCCGATGGAGTGATATTTTCTTTTTACTATCTATTTGCCTTCTCCTGTGTTATAAGTCTAAGTGCGTGCTAGTTGTGAAACTCGAGGTTTAGGAAAGACGCTTCATAAAAATGATATAATATTGCTGTAGCATAAAATCTTTGTACAAAACTATTAGTAAATACAACAGAAACATTCAAATACTACCTCCAGCCTGAACATAACTCCTGTGATGGAGTGTGTTTCAGTCTAGTTATCAGCTTTAAAGCTGAAATATATACTATAAAAGCACTCCTCCATAGGTGATATCTGGCAGTTATATTTAGGCTTGTACCTATATAAATAATTCCATATTTGTAATTGCTTTAGGATACACAAAGAAAACGTCTTTGTTTTCCTTGTCTTCCTCAGATGTTTTACATAGCTTGTAGAAATTCAAGATTAATACGACAGACACAAATACGCACAAACACTCACATTTCCAAATTTCACATCACATAGTTACAACTTAAATTTCAACTTCTATATTATACAATTATCAGCACTTTTTCTGGTAGCTACATAATTCTGAAATAAGTCTTCTAGAAATTACTTCCAATAACAACTTACGTATACGTAATTCCTTTCAAAATTATCGATGCGCTTATTGACTCTGTCAGTTGGATTAGCGGTATCATCGAATTCATGTGTGTTTGCCATGCCCATACGTAATCGATTAAAATATAGATTATTCATAGTCAAATCGGCAAACATTCCCGTGTTCTTTGCTTTGATGAATTATTATAATCGGTTGGAAATGTGTATATGAATTAATTTTGATACTAATATAAATAGCAGGGAATAAATAATTATCAAACACTCAATCAATGATTGGATAATAAATCTAGTTATGCTTTGTATTGTTTAAGGTTAAGGTTTGATTTCTAGCCCACGAAGATCCTAAATAAAACATAATAATAACATGCATAAAAAAAGGAAATTATATGAAATGTCTTAATAAGTATTCGTACTAATTTTGGCGGATTGACGACAATTTAAGCGTATTAAATATCATTTTGTGCGCATGATCTGTATTGATTTTGGCGCCAAAATTGATTTTGGCGCCAAAATTAACCTAAATTAGTATCAGCAAACATTGGTAGGAATAAGGTATGTATGTTGTATGAAAAGTAGACTTATATTTTAACTTATATTTTAAGCTGAAAGCAACACTACAACACTGATGGAACTGGAAATTTATATTTTATTATAACATAAATTTCTATATCAAATCCTAACGCTAAATTAACTTTTGTTCGCACATGGATGTATACATTAAGGCTGATGGCTGAATATAACTGCTGGAGATCACCTATGGAGGAGTGTTTTTTGGCATAGTTTTCAGCTTTCGAGTTGAAAACTGTACTCAAAAAACGCTACTCTAGTTATATTCCACTCCGAAAGTTAAATTCAGGCTTGTACATACCTTTCACATCAGTGATTGATATCTCATATTGATTGACTATTTCCATTAATATGTAAACAATAGCAAGTTAATAAAACACTTCCACCATTACCTAAGGTAAAAGAAAATTAAGAGGGATAGAAAAAAAAACAATTTTTAACGCAGAGCATGAATGATTACTGACAGAAAGTGTATTCCTGTATTTTCTGAATTCCTTCTGCAAATTTAGTTAATCTATATGAGAGTTCCGAAAACGTACCTTAAAGCTACCATGACCCTAGAGAAAATCTTGTGTTATTAGACTTCCAAATGGCATTATATATGTCATAAGGATTGGGCAAATAACCTTAATTACTCTAACTCTAACATTATGATTGGCAGCTATTTTAACCTCTGAAAGGACAACTTCGTTTACAGAGCCTTTTTCCAGAACCCATTCCACTTATATTGAGGCTCTGTTCTAATAAACACCGCTATTGAGTATGGCACATGCGACATTTGTAAGAGGGTTAGGGCGGCGTTAATTAGAGGGTGGGGTTTAATAAATTTCTTAATTTATAAATTTATTAGAGCTATCCGCATTTAAAAGAGGAAATATGGCATATGCAGATAAAAACATTGGGTTACGACAACAATATAAAGGATAATTGGTGGATACATACCTTTTCTTACACTTTTAGCACCATTGTGACTAGCATCTTCCCAATAGCTAAGTTTCTTTTGAAGACAATTTAAACCATGCGTGTAAGTTTCTTACAATTTAAACCATGTGTGTAAGTTTCTTTTAGAGTCAATATTAACCAGAAGTGCATCACGAATATTTGAATTGATTATAAAGGAGTTATTTTTATATAACTAAAATACATATACTAACATTAAACATTCTTGGGCATACTATTGATTTTTTAAATCCGCACCTATTCTGAGAAAAACACCCATTTAACAAGACTAATTTTGTAACTATTAAGTAAGACTCAATCTCCTTTGAGTTTTGGAAAATGCTTCTCAACATATAATGCAAGCCTCAAAATAACTGTTGGATATGACATGTGGAGGAGTGTTCTTGAGCATAATTTTTAGCTTTGAAGCTGAAAACTACTCAAAAAATATTTGTCCACAAGTGATTTCTAACAAGTTATTATTGAGGCTTGATAATTAGAAGTGGTTGTAAACACATAAATACAATTAAATAAATAAAATATACTAATTATATACAAAATAATTTCCATTCAATATATATATACATAAAAATAAAATTTTATAAATAATTTTTAAGGCACATTCATTTTATTTTACCTTTAATGACATTTGACTTTTGTAAGAATTAATTATCGTGGCTTTCGCAGTATGTATGGCCATATTTGCAAAATTCCATTATGAGCTCAACCATGAAATTATATGTCTGCAAAATGCACTGTTTCGACTTGCAAAATTAAGTACTCGCAAAAATTAATGACATTAAGGTCCGACATAATCCCTCCCCCACCCCTCTGTCTACCAGAAACCTATATTATAACTATAAATATATTTAAGTAAATGCTCTAAATCATATCTAAATAATTTGCTGGGTAATGTCATACAGTTTGCATATTTCATGTTATTGAGTTCTAGCAGCTAATGTGAATTGTATGG
>JAULBZ010002371.1:0-18932 GCA_032360805.1 Neoturris breviconis | reverse complement strand
CTTGGCAAGTAGATTCTGTAATCACGAGAAACTTTGAGCAAGATTTGGCAACCTCAGTTCCAGGTTCCCAGGGCTTCGGCAAGAAACCCTGGAAACGAGGTCGCCAAATCTTGCTCAAAGTTTCTCGTGATTACAGAATCTACTTGCCAAGAAGTTCTTTCTCGCTTCAATTGACCATAAATTTAGTGGTTAACTAGTGGTTGCAAGATTTAGATTACTGGATAGTGATAAAAATGATATAGCCACATATGGAGCATGTATTCGAAAGTAGCTATTATCAAGGAGTGATCGGAATGAAGAGCAAATAATCACTGTGGAGGTGGGAGTTTTGAGCATAGCTTCAGGATACGAAAGCTATACTCAGAAACACCTTCTTCACTGTGATTATTTATTCATGTTTCCACCACAGTCGAATTTTATTTGTACGCTTGCAAGTTAATAACCTTTGTTTTTCATATGCAAGATCTCGATTCCATGGATTCAACTCGCTTGACGTAAAAAATAAAGTAGAAACTCTGGGATTATCACACACAGAGCGATAAGATTCCAAAGATTCATGAAAAATGTGTTTTTCAAGCCGGAAAAAACCTGTTTAAAGTCAGCAAGATAACGTTAGAACAACGTTCTTTGGATGTTGTTCTAACGTTATGTGCTGACTTTGAACAGGTTTTTGCCGCGATAAAATATAATTTTGCCGCGATAAAATAGAATCATTTATGTAATTCAATTCTTTTTGGGTGTCAAATAACCCGACACAGCTGGGAGTACACCGATCTCGTACCCATGCCTATCTACTTATCTTTAGATATTTTTAGATGTGATAGAGAGAGAGTTGGGTAAGAGATTGATACGTATTACGTTCTAATATATTGCGCATTTTGATTGTTTTAATAAGCATTAGTAAATATACCACAGAAAAGATTCTCAGTGGGCAGAAACTTGTTCAATACTCGCAGTAGAGACGCTAGAACAACGTTAAAAACGTTGTTCTAGCGTCTTTACTCCGGATTTTAAACGAGTTTTTTGCCCACTAGGTCGAGTCTTGAAATTGCAATGTTTGAAATAAGATCAAATAATCACTGCGGAGGAGTGACTTTTGAGCATAGCTTTGGGCTAAGCAATGCTTCAAAAATCCTTCCTGAAAAGTGATTGCTCTTATTTTCAAGTAAGTGTTCGAAATAAGATCAAATAATTGCTGCGGAGGAGTGATTTTTGAGCATAGCTTTTGGCTACAAAGCGACCTCCCAGCAGGTACACGATGTCGGTCGTTTCGACGTCGACTTCGGTTCGTGTTCCCGTTTGGCTATATCTTAAACCCGTGCTTGCTGTGGTAGCTTGTTCACTGAATTAAAGAGCCCACAAAAGGTTGGAATTAACTATAGTACTGTATAACATATTCTTACATATTTAATTCTGGATATAGTAAACTCAATTTCACTGTAACAGCGCAAAAGCCTACCGAATATGGTCCAGTATTTCTCCATATTCGGACTGTGTATTGCCATATATGGCGTTAACGGCGTTAACGGCGTTAGAAATAAGGGAATGATCGTTAGTTGTTCGAGTTTGTGTTGGAGAAAGCGAACGAGACCTAACTCGAGTTTGAGTTAGAATTAGAGACATAGAATGTGACCAGGCATGATTTCGAGTAAGAAAAAACGAATGTAATCTAACTTGCGTTTAACTTCGAGTTAGATTCAGCGAATGTGACCTAAAAGGTTAGGTTCATTATGAAAACCATCGTTTTGAACGGGACTCGATTTTTTTACTATATCTACGAAGGAGGATTCATTTATCGTGGAATTGATTGGCTTCGTCTTTGGGAAGAAGTCAAGGAGTTTCAAGCTCGTTAACTCGGCTCATTAGACAGAGACATGTTCAAAGTCCGCAGTGAAGACGCTAGAACAACGTCGTTCAACGTTCTAGCGTCTTTACTTTTGACTTTGAACAAGTTTCTTTTGTAGACTGGGAGTATTCTTTTCTAGATGTCGCCTCGTGTGCAAACAAACAACAACAAATAGAAAGTGTTTAAAGAGGGCGGTCACTTTGAACAGTCTACTTTAAAGAGGAATGGAGATTTTACAGATTAGCAAATTAGGGAATGTAAATTTGCATCGCTAATCAAGATCTCTGTTTATTTGTCTTTCCAGTGGGCAAAAACTTGTTCAAAGTCCGGAGTAAAGACACTAGAACAACGTCTTTGACGTTGTTTTAGTTTAGTGTCTTTACTGCTGACTTTGAACAAGTTTTTTTCCTATTTAAGTAGGTTGGTAAGATTTACACCAGCTTTATATTTATGGTGTACATTTCCACTAGGCAAAAGTCAAGAGAAGACATTCCATTGGTAGAAATTGACGTTGCCTAGTTGAAATCCAACTTAAAGTTTACACGAGCTTTACATTTGTTTGACTTACGCACAGTTTTTATTTATGATGGGAGTATAGCCTCACTTAGATCTTTCCCAGAGTTTCTTTTGTGTTATGTAAAGTGTGTGTATTTCATGTCTCATTAGATTGTTCTCAGGTTTTTGCGTGTCTATGACTCACTGGCCACTCGACGTTGAATCAACCTCTACCGGCACGCGACGTCATATCAACTTTGAAAAGATGTCGTTTTGACGTCGCAACGTCGACGTTGGCATAACGTCGCGTGCGTCATATTGAAGTTTGTGTACCTGCAGGGAATACAGAGTTTCTCTTCGTATTTCATAATTGTTCTCATTCAGATAAATTCCAGGGTTTCTTTCATTAAAATTATTTACAAACTGTGTTTTATTTCACAGGGTTTTGTACCATGTTTATAATAAGGTATATTGTTTTTTTTTATATTTTACTTATATCATTCCCAGGGTTACTTTTCATTCTTATAATTTCCAACTGTGTTTTAGTGTTTTTCTCAGATTTATTTCCAGGGTTTCTTCCGTTTTGTGTAAATTGTGAGCGGTTTATTCATTGATGTGAATGTCTTATAATAATGTATTTAATATTTTCAGTCTTTCTCTCAGTGAGCACACACCGTCTAATCAATGTCGAAAACCCGTCGTTTTGACGTCGTGACGTTGAAACTGCCGTATTGGCTGGGGAGCTTATATTTTAATATCTGACAAGAAGGATAGTTAGTCGCCGTTTGTGATTGCAAGTCATTCCCTGCTAGCATGCAGCGTCTTATGAACGTCGAATGGACGTCGTTTTAATATCGCGACGTCAAAAAGACGTGTTTTCAACGTTGACTAGATGTCGCGTACCCGCTGAGGAGGATTCTTCATAAGGAAAAATGCAATCAGTTTTTTTTCTCTTCACCGCAGGTACCGTTTACGCCCATTTCCCATGAATCTCACATTACACTACATCATCAAGTACCGCACGTGAAGTTTAAAAACAATTTTAAAAAGAAGGGCGTGGTCTGTCTTAAAGTAGTATTAGGTTACCAATCAGGTGGGTAAATAGTAGCCAAACGAACTTGAACTAACCTTTCACTACTAAAACGTTGTTCAGAACATTTATAACACGTTTAACCATGATGTGCCGATTGTGACCTTAATACCTATTGGGCACACGACGCGAGAACAACGTTTAAACAACCTCTAAATCACGTCGTGTTCGATTCGACGTCGTTGACTTGTAGGGATACGTCATAATTGCTTATTTTTAGTTTGTTATTTAATGTTGAGAAGACTGTCAATATATGATGTCAAAGTGTCAACAACATTTCTTCATCTAAATTGAGAGGGCGTGTAAAGAACGTTCTTCACTTCAATAGAAAGCTTGAGTATTGTTTTTGTCAGTATGGGAAAATGTTCAACAAAGATATCACTGATCGTTATCTTTGTGAAATTATTTTTCAACGTTCTTGTTTATCATTTAAAATTCCTTCCGTGTGTCCTGCAAAGTAAATTATAAAGTTTAAGGAAGTTTAAGTTCTCTTGAGAGATTTATGAATCTGTGTCTGAGAGTTAAAAATCTTAATACGAATAGTAACTCTGTCAATACCTAACCTTTTCTCAATGTAAAAATGTGATCGAATTAAATTGTGTGTCCGTGTGTTCTGCAAAGTAAATTATAAAGTTTAAGAAAGTTTAAGTTCTTGAGAGATTTATGAATCTGTGTCTGAGAGTTAAAAATCTTAATACGAATGGTAACTCTGTCAATACCTAACCTTTTCTCAATGTAAAAATGTGATCAAATTAAATTTTACTATAAGTGCAGGAAAAATGAGACTGCGCAGCTGAAGGGTATTTTGGTCAACTTGGTTTGAAATTGATTGATTGGTTTTGGTACGAAGAAACTAATATCCATTACAAGGTCGTTGACTCATCAATTTTCTTTTTTGCAAATCTAGATTTTGAGACTGTCCCTACCCAGTCGGCGCGTCATTAGATTAACGTCGTAGCAACGTCATTTTGACGTTGTGTGCCGGCAGGGTAAGGATTCAGAGGGATATTTCAAGCTCGTAGATAATACATTTTTATGGTTTTACAGATGAAGTTAACCTTAATCTACTGCACAATTTGGAAAGCAAACCCATCCGCCAGGAGATGCAATGATCTAATGTGTTTCCAACTTATCACCAGAGGAAAGACCTTTAATATTTTCTCCTCTCTTTCTTTTTCTTCGACAAGACGTTACAATGACGCTGTTTCAACATATTGATCCGACGTCGTGTGTCTGCTGAGAAGTTTTTTTTACCGGCACCTGACGTTTTTTCCACGTAAAAAAGACGTTGTTTTTTATGTTGAAATTGTCCATTGGTCCCGCTGCTAGTTGCTCCGAGAATTTGTTTTTGGTTTTGAAAATTTGAACGTGCTTTTTGTTATAGTTTCATGCATAGTTGCCAATTCATTCTGCCGATCTTTTCGACATTAATCTGACATCGGATGCCTGCTGGGTACATTACGGTCAATTTCCGATGTAAATCATCATCCTATACCGTTTTTAACATTATAGCTAACGTTAAAAAAACTGTGAGTCTGACAGGTTTTTTGCGTTCTATTAATATAGGGGTACTGTGTGGGGAGGCGTTTATTTAGATATTCTACAAATTAAAGTATATAGCTATGAATTATATATTATGGCAAAAAGTTCTCCATGTGAGAAAATTAGCGATGATATGGTGATATCAAACCTCGTTCCCAGGGCTTCTTGCCTTTTCGAAACACGGAAGATCGGCAAGAAGGCCTGGGAACGAGGTTGGGTGATATCAAATAGATATTTTACGCTGGATATGTTTTTGCTACCGGTGTCAAAAGTTGACAATAAGATTTGAATCCGATAAAATAATGATAGCTGATTAATTATGCTATCTTTAAAATATTTTACCGTGTGTTACTTGTTAAGCAACCTCGTGTCCAACAGACTACCCTGCAGGCACACAATCCAACGTTGGGTGCTCCCCCTGGTAGTCGGAAATAATTCATTTTTATTATCAACGAAAATTATATATTAATTTCTGACGTCAAAAAAAACGTCACATGTCCTGGGAATCCTAATATCTTACTTGCAAAAGGCGATATGACATTGGATCAACCATAGAAACAACCTCAATCCAACGTCGCCGCTTTAACGTTGATTTGATACTGTCCGCCGACCCAATGGTAGTAATTACACATATTAGTACACCGTCAGCCATGGGGTTTAATCATCGTCGAAAGACAGTATTTTGTCATCACAAGTCAGAACGATGTCTTTTCGGCGTTGATAAGACATTGCAAGTCAGATCCTGTCGAATTATCACTGTGCATCAGGTTGATTACGTATATGAAGAAAGTGTAAAAAGACACGCTGCGTGCGTTAAAACAAATAAGGCAAGGGGTAATTTTTTAAATATGTCTACTTGCATGGAAACAACCACGCAGTCTCACGACGTCGGATTAATGTCGAAACGACGTCGCGACGTTGAACAAACGTCGTGTGCCCACTATAAAAAGAAAAAGTTTCGGTTTTGAGGACATGTCGAACTTCTTCTGTGGATCAGGCTACGTTTTTTTTAATAAGAAACCTGGCGAAGGGTGTAGTACGGAAAGTTTCTTATTTTAAGCCAATACTTGAGGCTTTTACATTATTCTAAAAGTTTCTCATTTTTTTAGGTTTACGATGGTCAAGGGAGTACATATAACTATTTAAACAATAGTAAAACACATTTGATTAAAAATGAAACAACAGTACAACAACAGTCCCGTGCGGTAAATTCCGATTTTCTTAGCTTGATTCTCCGTGGACTGACTTTATCCTCCGTAGACCGACTATTCTCTAGTCTACAACAAGTATATCACAGCCGGCAAAAAACTGTTCAAAGTCAGCAAAATAACGTTATTTTTCTGACTTTGAACAGGTTTTTGCCGGCTGGGATGTTTAGTCAAGTATAGTAGTTTTTAGTAAAACTTTGTTCGCTTCATGACAAGAGAAAAATTTCTTATCCTTAAACTAGGAAAATATTTGTTGTGCTAAAAAGTGATAATTTTTGGGGATCTTAGTTGAAGCATTATAGACAAGTTTCTTATATATATAAATAAATACACAAAACATGTAAAGTCTGATTGATTGTTACGTATTTTGCTGACACTATCTCTTGCTTTCAGAACGCTAAAGAAAGAACATTATTAATTTAATCAGTTGTAATCCACTTAAATCGATACTTGAAGAAATTTCAATACCAAGCGATTAAATCACGTTATAACGAGGCGGAGCTATAATTATGTTTATTAGAACAGATTTTTAAAATATGCGATATCCCAGTGGGCAAAAAACTTGTTCTAAGTCAGCAGTAAAAACGCTAAAACCACGTCAAACAACGTTGTACTAGCGTCTTTACTGCGGACTTTGAACAAGTTTTTCCTCACCTGGGATACAGTATCATGATAAATTCGATATATTTTAAACCACTACATATATACCGCATAAAAAACACTCATCTGTCATTTCCTCTCCTATTTTTATATAACGACGTTCTCAAAAAAATATGCCAGTGTGTATTTTTAAAACATGATTTGGCATAAAACGTAAGGAGTTTTTTCTTCTGTTTTCATAAAATAGGCGGAGCAGTTTTCTTAGTCATCACTGTAAATTATAAACGGAAGAAGGAGGTGTATATTTGAAATACGATACCTATTCAAGTTTAAAGTTAGTAATTTAAAAGATGAAAGGGTGCCGCGTATATTAAAAGGCGTTAATAACCTAATGTAATTATCTATGTTGACAAAGGTGTTTTGTAATACTCCTCCTCAGAGAGGAAATTAATGTATGTGTTTTTTTAATCAACCTTTTCTGACGAGGTTTTTTATTTATTTATTTATTTATTTATTTTTTTACAACGAATAAGATCCTAGTGTATAAAAACTTTGAAGCGTTTTTACTGCGGATTTTAGACAAGCACTGTATTTTCCCACTAGGCTCTATGTTTTGTTTATAAATTTTGTTTATAAAAATCAGTGACGATCGACGAATGATTTCAACCCTGCCGGCACGCGACGTCTTATCAACGTCGAAAAGGCATTGTTTTGGGAGCGATATACTCGTATTGACGGTTAATTATTATTAGACGGAAACATCATTGCTAAAGGCACCTTCTCAAAATTTCGCTTAAAAACTAACTTTTTTGGTAAGGTTAAATCAATTAAATTTGACACATGTGTGTTAGGTTAACAAACTTGTAATGGATTGGTTTCTTCAGTAAGAAAAAACCAATCCATTGCAAAATTGTTGATTCAGCACTCTCCTCTGTAGACTATATTTTTGACACGGTCTCTCTAAAGTCTGGTGGAACCAAACTTTTTCCTTTTTTGTTTTGTTTTACCGCTGACGCCCGTTATGCATAGAAGCAGTTTAGATTCGCCAGATTATACATCCATAGAAAAGCCAAAAGAAAGAAATTTTGGCAAACCATTAACGTCATAAAGACGAAATTGACGTGAAAAAATGTAATGTCCTGTCAGCTATCCCTGGGAAAACCAACCCTTTCAACGTTATTCGACCTTCCCGAAATTCCGGTGAAGTACAGTAACTAAAATAACAAAGCTGTTACATTTTAATCATTTTAACAGCGAAATTTAAGATGACAGCTACTGAATAAAAATCAGGGAGGAAAAAATAAAATAAGGCATAGTTATAGCAATTTTCAAAAACTTTCATAACATCCGGATGTAGATTTGGGCAAAAACTTGTTCAAAGTCCGCAGTAAAGACGCTAGAACAACGTTGAAGACTATGAAAGAATCCATATTAACAACTATTTATGATCTATATGATGATTATTATTTATTTGTGTTTATTGGTTTGTTTGTTTGTATGTTTATTTTTTTGTTTATTATAGTTAATCGTAAGTTGGTTTCCCATTGGGCACGTGACGTTATTTCAATGTAAAAAATATATGTTGTTTTGACGTCAGAACGTCGAGTAAGAACGTCAAAACAACGCCTTTTACGTTTAAAAAACGTCGCGTACGGTTCGGTTTATCAAACAGAATTTAAACAACCTATAAATAAACAACCCCGATAAATCTTAACCACGTTTACAGTCGGACTTTACTCGTAACTCGTGGTTTCTTTTAGGGACGAGCTATATAAAGTAAACTCGGTAAACTTGTTGTTAATTGATTCTTCGCATATCATTACCACTGAAAAACGTTTGAATTCTTATTATGTAGAAATGGCGACAGTCTATTTAGCGTATTGAAACTTCACACTGGTATTCTAACTTTTCTTTTTATTTTCAGCTTTAAAAATTAATTTTGAAACAAAAATTGAAAAAATTTCTCAGCGTTCATTCAGTATTGAAAAATGTTAATAAATTTTTATAGTAAAAATAATAATAATAAAATGTTTTGAATGTTTGTTGTCATTTCATCCTTCTACTTTAGCTATATTTCTTTAAAAAAAGAAAGAAAGAAAAATCGCTAATTTTAATTATCGCAATAGAAAGAAATTGTTATCTAAGGTAAATCTTAGACATGTGAGATAATAATTATGACAAACTTATATTTTTTTACACCAACTCGATAACGTTAGTGTAATAAAGAAAAAGGCGTTTACATATTTTTATGTCGGTAAACATCAAAGGAAGTTTTTAATGTAGCATACGCGTTAATGAGCCCTGCCCCCTCTATTATCTTACGTGTAGCTTTAATCTGTCTCGTTGTATGCCGCTTCTCTACGGACGGCAACAACATGGAAAAGTTTTACCGATTTTATTTTTTCCTTCTTTTAAATAAGTTTTTCACGTAAATTATATATGTATTTATCAGTATGGGGTTTCCTGCTTAACTCCTTGTGATATCGTTCACAAACAGAATGCGAACATATGATTAAACATTCCGACTCATCTTACCTAAATTAGCGGCGGCTTTCACGCAACTATATTATGTCCAGCCTTTTACTCGTTCCCAGTACATATTCCTCTGATATGTTATTGAGATATCGAGAAAGTCAGCCAAAATATATTTTGCTTTGCTTACTTATATTTTTCACCAACTTTGTTCCACAAACGTGCTGAAACCTAAAGTCACTTTAAAAACAGCTCGCTACAGCTCCTTTTTTTTACAATAATTGATGATCGAGTCAAGTAAAACTTTTATTTGACGTATCATTCTGAAGCTTAGTTTCGCCCCATCGAAAACAGTACCGGTAAAATATTTTTGAGCACAAATCTAAATTTGTACTGATTTTTGTTTTTTTTACTTTTTTTTTCTAGCCTCGGTAGAATCGGGAAAATTCGGTGAAACATCGTAGGTTGGTTTGTCGGTAAAGATGAGAGAGATTTCTTTTTATGGAAATCCTAACATTTATGTCAATAGTCGGATAACGGCTACAATGAGTTTATTGTTACGTTAAAGAATATTAAGAGCTTATGCGATATTAACCAATCATATGAAATATCGATTGTTATCACCTTGAACCAATGAGTTTTCACACTATTGTTAATAAGCCAATGAAATCATATATTATTGTTTCGTCGGCTTCTTCTGATCTATAACATTAATATCTTTCCCGCCTCAAATATTCTTTTCATAACCGCCTTAGTCCAGCCCATTTTTTTTCTGAACAATAATAAACTGATTAATGTGCGCCATTTCGCAGTCAGAGGCGGGCCAACTAACCTACTTCAAACGTACCGAAACTATTTATGATAAGTTGTCGGTACCGTTTGATGTCTGAAGAGATTGAAGCGGTGTTCTTTGATGTAGATATAACGTTAGAAATTTACTAGAACAGCCAGCTGACATAAAGTGCTTCGTAGGTGGAGAAGAGTTTAGTTGAAACGAAGCTCTTGTACAGAACGCATCTCGTTAAAAAGCAAGAGAGTTATAATATCGTGAGAATTTAAACTTTGAAAAACATTCTCAATATATATCATTATTATATAAGTTTTCGTATTCATTATTCAAGAAGATGTCTCCACCTAGTAGAGCATCATCGATCTGTTCGAACTTCATGTTGAATGGACTATGTGTAAGTATTTATCAACTTTACAGTAGTAGGCAAGAACTTGTTCAAAGTACGCAGTAAAGTCGCAAGAACAACACGAACGACGTTATTTTAGCATCTTTACTAGGGACTTTGAACAACTTTTCTTGCCCATTGTTTTTATTTTTTTTTTGAAATTTTGAAATCGTTAAACGATTTCTTCGTTTTTATAGTATTGATATCTTTGTGTTTTCGTTTGTTTTTTACTTCAAAGAAGCGTTTTGATATTGTTATTCTTATTTTTAAAGTTTTCTAAAGATTGGCTAAATAGCTATAACGTGAAAGAGAAGAAAAATAATATAATACAGTATAGTGTGATATATGTGAACCTATGAAACCTTTTACTCTATTTCTGACATTATTCTTTAATTTAATTTTATTATTTTTTTACAGGACCATTCAAAACATTCACCATTAGCAATGCTTGCTGCTACATGTAAGAAAATTGGTCGTCCAACAAGTCCAATACTTGATACGTATCAACCACCATCCAAGAAGATCTTTCAACCTTGGAATCATACAAGCGAAGCACCTTTATCACCTACGTCTAAAGTACGAAACTTTCTAGAAGCAAGTAGCTTTTTATTACCACCAAGTCCGCCATTAAAACCAGAATTTAGAAAATCGCCGCCTGTTGACATTAGATTTACACCTATGCCATCACCAGGGCAACAAAATATATTACGTGAAAAACATGCATACTCACAACAACAATCACAACAACAACAAACAATGCCTGCTGTACAAAAACCATCTTGTTCTGCATGTGCTGCTGGTCATTTTTGTAAACCAACACCTAGAATTCCATCACCAACAACCACACTATCGCCACCACATTCACCTAACTCGTTATATTCTTTTTGGACATTACCGTCACCACATATGCGACCATCATCAACGCTAGCTCCTACAACGTCTGCTATGTCACCCTCACAAATATATCATCAAAACATTTCACCTAAGACTCTTGTACCTACATCAGTTCCTATGGGTACACAATTATTTACCCTTGGTACATCGAGTCCAGTCGTAACAGCACAGCAAGTAAACGCAGGTGTTACCAGAAGATGCCGTCGTTGTAAATGTCCAAACTGCATTTCCGGTCAACAATCGGAACCAAACAAACCGAAACAACACATCTGTCATATTCCTGGTTGCGGTAAAGTCTATGGTAAAACGAGTCACTTAAAAGCTCATCTTAGATGGCACGCAGGACTTCGACCATTCGTATGCAACTGGTTATTCTGCAATAAGTCATTCACGCGTTCTGATGAATTACAGCGTCACTTACGCACTCACACGGGTGAAAAACGTTTCGCGTGTCAAGAATGTGGTAAACGATTTACACGATCCGATCACTTATCAAAACACATGAAAACGCATCAAAACAAAGCGAATAAAGAAGCAGAAAAAACACCTATAGTCGTAGACACTGAAAAAGTAGAAAATTCTGAACTAAACAACGATGCTGATATGGAAGTAAATGTAGAAAGTTAGTAACTTTCAGAACTTTAGATATATCTAAATTATAATTTAAGTTATATTTTCACGTTTCAAAGAATAATTACAGTACAACGTAAATTCTCTAAACTTTTGAGTTCTTTTAAAAATTGTTATTCTTTTTATTGGGACTTTATAAATTCGTTGTTTTGTTTCACACATCAGTGCTCGAAATAAGAGCAGCGATTATTCGCTCTTATTTAAAACGCTGTGTACCTTTTTGAAAAAGATCCGTTTTGTTTCTTTTCTGATTTGCTTTTCATAAAAGCAGAGTTTTTTTATTGTGTCATATGTGTATATATTGTACATACAAGAGAGAGTACATACCCGGTGGGCAAAAACTTAGAAACCATCTCCAAAATTTGTTTCTCAAAAAGCAGCTTTAAAGAAGTCAAAATCAATAAAGTCGAGAAAAATTAATCTATGATGAAGAGTGTTAAGTCGACGAGCTTGCAATCGCAAGATCGTCGACTTAACACTCTTTTCCTGGAAACGAATTTTGGAGATGGTCCCTTAAAGTTTGTGCCCACTGAGTACGTAAAATATGGAATGAATTTATATATTGTAATATACTGTTCGTTGGTCCAGTCGTCGAAATAAGAGTAAATAATCACTGTGGCAGAGGGATATTTGAGCATAGCTTCAGATTCTGTAGCCTGAGCTCAAATCACTCCTCCGCAGTGATTATTTGTTCTTATTTCGACCATTGTTGGTCAACAGGTCCTAGAAATAAATATTAACAAATTTTATATACTTTGTGTTAAGTCTGCTGTTCCCATCTCTTTTGGATTTCTCATTTCATGGCACTCACCGCCGCAGAGGCTTAAATAGGCAAGCGAATCGAAAAAAACAATGTATAATAGGAAGAAAAGAGACCAAATCTCAGCGGATAAAAACTTGTTCAAAGTCCGCAGTAACGTCGCTAGATTAACGTCTTCTGTTCTCGCGGATTTGAAGTAGTTTTAACCCGCTGGGGAGAACGTGCTCAAGGCTATATATACTGTAATATTCTTTACACATTTGGCGTACAAGTCATAACAAAAACTTCCGTACTTAAGCCAATATGTCATGACGTGGTATAAGATACTTGCTGACTCAGTACTGCGCATCGCAAACATGTTTTAAATGCGGTCAGTATATTGTTTGATCAGGCTTTGTAAGTGATACGTTACATCCAGGTGCAAAGTCGCCCAAGTCTTAAAGAAACTATTCGACTCTGGTAGGTGTATACACGTAAAATCCGTATCTGTAGATATGGGCGAAATAAAGGCCGGGCCGGTGTGAAATTTGAGTTCCTATATTTATGATCACGACTTGTTCGCGGTCCCAAAATTATGATTCCCGATGAATAAACGATATCAAAGTTTCGTTTCTAAATTAACTTTTAGCCGAAACTGACCAAATTTAATAAAAAATAAAAGTGCACAGGGGGGTGTTAAGTCAACAAGCGTGAGATGGATTAGTTTCTTAGGCATGAAAAAACCAATTTATTGTGCAAGATCGTTGACGCACTCAGTACCTTTTCTCTGTTATTATTTTTTTAAGAAAAATATATTTTGTGAGAAAATGAAATATGTATGTTGTCGTACTTCTTACACAATTATGGTGTCGTCGGTACCTTTGATAATATGTGTGAAATACTCGTTAAGTAATATTCGTTATGAAAGAAAGAACTCGTTACAACAATTATGAGGCAAAAATATTGCTCTTAATTTTGGAGGTGTTGTGCGAGAGATTAAATTTTTATCTATAGGTCGCTCAGCCTAATATTTTGCTCATATATCGTGGAACTTTTAGTCCCAATCCTTGCTTTTAAACAGCTGTCTATTAAAGCGTTTATCTGCGCATGCGCTCTGTAACCACATGTAATAATTTTACGCAATAATCGCAGCTGATTTTTGGAAATCCTGAAAGTACAAATATTCTAAGATCATCTCAAAACCAACCTCGTTCCCAGGGGTTCTTTCCGCCTTTTAAACGCCGTCTTTCCTTCAAAATTGGACAGAAGCCCTGGGAACGAGGTTGTCTCGAAACGAAAAGAATTTGGTCGCTGAAAGCCTAGAAGGCCGTCGTTATACAATCCTAGTGGACAAAAAACTGTTCAAAGTCAACATTAAAGACGCTTGAACAACTTTGAACAAGTTTTTGCTTACTGGGATGTAGATTATAATGGAAGGAAAAAAATACTGTCTATTTAAAATTATACTAATAGTTTTAGACTAGAGAATAGTCGGTCTATAGGGGAATCTAGGAATCAAGCTAAAAAAATCGGAATATAAACGGAAATCGTGCGAAAATCGGAATTTACAACAAATAAGCACCTAATGGAAATCCGCCTAAAGATCAACCTCGTTCCCAGGGCTTTTTGCCTTTTCGAACACGGAAGAGCCGCTCTTTTGTGTTCAAAAAGGCAAGAAGCCCTGGGAACAAGGTTGCCTAAAGATATGAGAGAACAGCCGTTGTAACATACTTCCCTGTTGATTTTTTTTTGCAAGTTTAGCTACTTTTCAAGCCTGAATATGACGGCCGGACATCGCCTGTGAACGTCACCTCTGATTAAATCTTTAGTTCGTCTTTACGTCTTTACTGCGGACATTGAACAAGTTTTTTCCTATGTTAGAATATACCTAGTGGTTACATGGCGTCGGATCAACGTTAAAACGACATCTCGTCGTCGTTGATCCGATTTCGCGTGCCACCTTCAGGTAAAACTCATATCTTGAATAGACTAGCATATGACTCAACTTAGAGAGTGGAAAATCCCGGGCGAAAAGCCAAAATAAGACATTTCATTGGTAGAAATTGACGCCACATGATGTGTGACGTCAATTTCTACCAAATTGAATGTCTTCCTTTAGCTTTCGCACGAAATTTTCCGCCTATAATGGAAATCGACTTTTAATGATAACTAATAAACTAATGCAGACTAGTTAACCTAAAGTTGTATAAGAAAATCGCATCCTAGACTGTTATCTACTTTATCCGTATCATGTGGTAGCTAGAAGGTATGTAATCTAGAGTAGACGTCCATTCAAAGCTTACAAAATACCATGGTGCCATGTCTTTACCGAATCACCACAGAACACTCCCTACTGTCTCGCCTTGTAGTGTAATCGTGGTGCCATGTGTTCACCACAGAACACTGCCTACTTCTTTGCGTTCGTGACGTTTTTCTAACGTCAAAAAAGACGTTGTTTTGACGTCATTACGTCAAAATAAAGTCTTTTTATGTTGAAAACACGTCACGTGTCGATAGGGTGCCTATATTGCTTACAACCTCGTTACCTTAATAAAATTACACGCGGTTTTCGCGCACTGTCATCTATCTTATTTTGAGAGGATTTATTTTCGTGCAAGAGGAAATCAAAGAGAAATAAAAAACATGTCAGCAAAGGAAGAAAAACAGCGTAAGCATGCATTTTTTGAAGGTAGCTAACTAAATATATGGTTTATCTTTTTTCCCTCTGACTTTCAACATAAAACTTTGAACATAGAAAGCCACATTTTCTACATGGATTTATTTTCGCACAGCACACTAATGCGCGTGGGCAAAAACCTGTTCAAAGTCCGTAGTAAGTTAGAACAACGTCTTCGACGTTAGCGTCTTTACTGCTGACTTGGAACAAGTTTTTTCCCACTGGGTGTAGTGATCGTAATATATATTTAAACAGTGATCTCTGGTACGGTGATATATGTACCATGGAGTCGGATATGTATGGAATGATATCAGACAGAAATAATACCATTATCAACAACCTCGTTCCCAGGTCTTCTTCTCTCTTGACTGTGAGAAAAGGAGCGTTAAACGTCATAAGAGAAGAAGCACTGGGAACGAGTTGCCTCATCAAAACTTTTGTAAAAAATAAACCGAAAGAGGAAAAACTGCGAACGAATCAGTAGAAAACAATTTTTAAAATTCCAACTCTCATATAGTCATAAGACAGTGGACAAAAACCTTTTCGAAGTCTGTATTAAGGGCGCCAGAACGACGTCGAACGACATTGCTCTAGCGTCTTTACGGCGGACTTTGAACACGTTTTGCTCATCGTAAGGTGACATTCTAAGCATAACAAATTATAATGCAAGAATATTGGTCCTTTCGATAAGGCTTCTTGCCTTATTGAAACACAGAAGAGCGGCAGCAAAGAAAGCGTGTTTTGAAAAGGCAAGCAACCCTGGGGACGAGGTTGGATTCTTCAAAAAGCGGGTTCTTATTAGCCTAGTATACTAAGGGAACATTTCGCTCCAAAACCATTTTTTTTGTTAGGGTTAAATCAACTAAAATTAACAAAATTCAACAAAAAGATGATTAAGACGAAGAAAAAGTCTCGTGCGAAATTCAATTAATACCCACAAATTTCTAAAAATTCAAAGGTCGCGAAATTTTTAAAATTGGCATTAAAACATCCTAAAACAAGAGTTTGCCTTCCCCTACAATTAGGCAGTTGAGAATAATCTTACAGCTCTAAGAAGAGGAGGCGCTTATTGGATGGGAACGCAAATTCAATGGGACGCTTAATCGAGGCATTTACGGTAGACAGTGAAAATATTGAGAAATGAGACATGAGTGTTACATAGAAAACGACGTCGTTTTAACGTTAATTTGACGTGTGTTCACTGGTTAGAAGATACACAAAATACTCCTGAGATGCACAATTACACAAAATTCGCTCCTGAACATGTGATGCCCGGAGTTTATTTCCGGGCTTGGAGTCATATATGATTTCTTAACTAAAATCCAAGAAAATATCTGGAAATGGGAATTCAGAGAACCAGTGTTCGAACGTTCGTGTTTTTTTCACAGATAGCAACATAATTTCTTGCTCGCTTATATCATAATCTATATGGCATATAGAGTTCGTCCTCATGTAGGCGACAAACAAATTTTTTTTCTCAGGAACCCGATTCTGTTAGTCTTATCTAAAGTTTTATCAAAAAATGCTGTTATGCAACCTAAACAGAACCACGAGATAACTGATTTTTTTTTATTGCACGTGCGAAGGAGAGAGAATGAAAATAAGATGCCAAGTGCGTCGAGTGTTTTGGTTTTTAAAACCTCCTTTTTTTTCTTTTAAGTGCCAACCTTTAAATCACTATACTATTTTTGCACCGGAAGTCCGACCAAAAATTTGTTCAATTTGTACTAGCGTCTTTACTGCGGACTTTGAACAAGTTTTTGCATCGGAAGTCCGACCTTTATGATTTATCTTCCTAATGAAAATTTTTCTACGGAAATAAGAGGAAATTCTCACTACACGTGTCCCTGCTGGAACTCAACGTCGAACGTTTAACGTTGTTGCGACGTCGTGTGGGATCCTGAATGGGTCACTCTTTTCTAAATAACACAATGGAACCTCTCTAATTTGGAAACATTTTCTAATTTAAATTCAACCGTATATGCAATACACAGTTCAAATTTCTCTGGTTCATGTTTGACAAGCGTGTGTTTGGAATTATGTACTCGCAGAGATCTCATCACTTCTCTCGTCACAGCGGTTTTTTACTTCTTAAGAGTCTGAGCTTCACTTGTGTCTCAATAGTTTGCTACTTTGATATGTATATATTTTAACTATTGTATCTTCTATTTATTTTATTCAATTATTTATTTATCTATTTATTTTTTGATGACAAATTTTATACTGTGTTTTTTATCTGATCACAAAAATATATATTTCATAAACAGTTTAAATACGGGACCGTATTCGATATAGTCTTTACGTTGTGACTAAATATTTTTTCCCAAGAATTCACTAAATCGAAACTTTTCCAATTCGGACAAAATCTACAGTGTTCTGCACCTTCAAAATAGAGAAGGTCCATTGTATATTCGAACAGGCGTTCAGGGGCCACCTTTATCGAGAGGGGCTCTTATAACGCACTCACAATGGGCGCTTATTTGAGAGGGTTATTCCAGACGGGTGCTTAATCGAGTATTTACAATATGTAAATTGCTTGGCGAATTAGAAACTAGGCAGGAATATCTGTGTTTCCAATAATATTTTTTGAACGACAACAACTATTATGACGTACGTCGGATCAACGCTTAAACGACGTCAAAGGGATTTTGCGATGCCGATGTGAAGTTGCTTCAACGTTGATTGGAATTCGTATATCTATTTGGATGTAAAAGATATATCCTAGCTGGCAAAAACCTGTTCAAAGTCAGCAAAATAACATGAAATATCAACATCTAAAGTCAGATCTCCACTAGGCGAATCCGTTCACGCGAAATCTAATTGATGGCTTCATTTAGAATTCGCGCGAACGAATCCGTCTAGTAGAGATTCGCCTTAACATTCTCTACAACCATACTACCTTAGATCGACGTTAAAACAACATCACAGCGACGTCGTTTGAACATTGATTCATCATGTGCCCACTGGATTGATTTTAGTACTTCTTTCTCCCTTCTTATCTATTAGACGTGTCAAGGGAGGTTGATCAACATCCTCATCCTCGTAGCCTGATTCCGCAGACTCTCCCCACAGCAAGAAAGTCCCGCGTGGTCTATTTCGCCAGTGTTTCCGCCAGACGTGGAGTTTGTATAACAGGCTACATCATCCTCTATGTGAATATCGTCTGAAACTAACCATGAGGTGGTGATGTATACCATAGTCACAAGAAAGACTTCTTGTGACTATGTATGTGCAAACGCATTAGTATTTATAATAAGCTCGAATTATTGCGCGTATCAGTGAAATCCAGCAGAAATTTCTGAACATTTTGTTAAATGACATAACCTCAGTGGGTAAAAACATGTTCAAATTCAGTAGTAAAGACGTTAGAGCAATGTTCGATGTTGCTTTACTGCAGACTTTGAACAAGTTATTGCACACCGAGAACTATAAACATATAAGGGCGTAAGGTCCTGTATTGAGACCAGAGAGTGTTATAATTCCCGGGTGAAGAAACAGCGCATATCTCCTTTACTCTATGTACTATACGCGGGTCAATGTGCGGGACATAAAATATTAGTGTTT